>JADLZK010010475.1:0-83867 GCA_015847255.1 Hyparrhenia diplandra | reverse complement strand
TAAACAGAGATCCGCTACTTCCATCCACCGACAAATGATGTGACACCATTGGTATGGTTCAGGACTAACAACACTTCTTTTTACTGGATGGTGTTCCATTGCTTTAACTACTGATAATACATAACTACTGCTATCCCTAAATGCAAAATGTGTATTATGTGTTACACTCTGTGAAATTGCGTAATAATATCTTGACCTGGCTAATATTATATATGCCAAGTTGCATTGAGGCCACTAAACTTGTATGTGCAAATAGGTAATGAATTGTTTGAAATTGAACTATTATTGGCTAAACTTTCTGAGTTGATATCATCTATAAGGTCCTTGATGGGAAACTGTCTATTTCACAGTGGCATGGGCATTACAGTTATTAGAGAACGTGATGTAATTTTATTTTGCAAAAACCTTTAATCTTCATTTCAAATTGTGAGGCCCCTTTATATTTTTTTTTCTAGCATGCATGTAACTAGTAGTATACTATTTTTCGTCCCACCCGGCAGGTGCCAATTGTGCTGCTGGTCATTTTCTGCCAGCAAGTAAACTCGTGGGCATGGCGCGTCAAAGACAACCTCCAATTCTACGCTATGCTTGTCCTCTTGTGGGCTTGTGGCAGTTCGTCTGCTGTTCATCATGTCTTGTGACAGTGCTGCATGGGTCATCACCTATGTGGCATGTGTCATGTTTTGCAAATCCGTGACATGTGTCTCCAGAAATTTGTCTAACACTCATTAGTGTGTTCCAAGCATGTCACTCTGATCATTAGATGTCATAAATCATTATAGTCGAATAATGTTCGATAGATGAGTTAGCATGCGATATATTAGTTCTAACATGATTAGCATGCGATGAGTTCAATGCAAGGATCATAAACTTTTCTCTCTGATGATTTTAATGTGAACCCATTGTCGTGGTGGCACAAGCTGTGTCCTTTTGGGTAATCCACTTGGAAAGTTTAGTGATGGATTTGTCTCGTTTTATAGTTCAGTGACCTATTTGCATATATACAAGATAATTTTGACCTTTCTGCAATTTACCCGATAATATTATTTTGTTTGATGGTTGATTAATTTACTCCATCCAGCTCTTAGCTTCAAGCAATCTTGGACAAGTTTCTCATCTCCATTGGGAAGCAACCAGCATATGTGGACTTGAGGTAATAGATGGATGGATTGTCTAGGTATTGTTACATTTTTTGTATTATAGAGATGTTTATCACTGCTGTGATACAGGCTGCACCAGCTGGGGTAAGGATAATCCTCCTGATCTAGCACATTTTGGTTCCTTCTGGTGTGCCAAATTCCTCAGAACAACCAGTTGAGAACACGACACCTACTAATGTTCCTCATCATCAAAAAAGAATGTGCCCAAAGAGACAGGTCAGCTATTCATGCATGCCATACTTTAAGATTTCATCCCCTTGCAGTTATTTCTTTTACGCTCTATAGACCATGCTGGCTAGTCGAGATTTCTTTTTTCTTTAGTATGTACCTTTTTATCATAATATATGACAGGGTAAGAGAAGTGTTTGGTACCATTAGATGCTCTTTCCTTTTGTGAATTGAATTATGCTTGTACATCATGTTCTCATGGTCATGGCTGGCAAGAGCTCTCAATTTTGTATGGTTCGAAAGTAGGTATGGATTTCTTACGGGTAACATAAAAATGTTTGTCACTGCCATCGGAGCAAACTAATACTAAGGGCCCGTTTGGGTTCTCTAGTCTAAAAAGTTAAGGAATAAAGCTTTAGACCAGTATAGCTCACTTTGTGGTCTAAAGTTATTATGAGATTGTCTAAACTTTAGACAACATTTTTGACGCCATGTTTGGAGTCTCAAGAGTAAAGTTGTTGACCATTGATCCAGACAGGCCTAAGTTTAGACCTTTCGGTCCACACAATGTCATCCCACACAAATATAGTGAATCATGTTGCAGCTGTCTTGAATTAATGTTTTAGCTTCTTGATTCACCAAGGCACCATTTCGATTTTGGGGAATGGGGGTTGGGAAATGTGATATGAGGAGGTTAAATTTAATCCAGTGCTTGTATGTTGGGTTTGAAATAGCAAAAAGACCTTTTTTTCACCGTCCATTCCTGGTGGAATAGCTGTTTGGTTTTGGGCTGAGCAATAAATCATTATGTTCTCTCATCTATCTCCCCCTCTCTCTACTCATCTCCTTGCCCAGCCCCTCAACGGCATCAATCATGGGCTGGAAACCAGCAGCAGAATGGCCAGAGATCTCCCCCAGCTATCCTATTAGGTCACTGCCACGATCATTACAACCAATCAGTATCCAGTGATCGGGTTCTGTTATGGATCAGTCTGCTGCAAAATGCTTGCCAGTTTAGGATGACACTGTGGGTCATATATAGCCAACCAGTCCATGCCAGACAGGGGGATGAGAAACCCCTGATAACAGACCCATACCTGCCTCTATACAATCTAGCTCCACCCTTCTCCCATCCATACAAACAGTTTGCTATGAAGATGCCACCTAATATGATTGAAGTGGTCAATTGTGAATTGTGATCTTGTGGGAATATGTGACTATTATGTAGTACTTGACATGCACTGTCTTATATGCCTAGAATGTTGTCATGAACTGTTGAAGTACACGATTCAGTGATCATTTCTGGAATTGATTAGTTTCTATTCTTTGTCCTAGCTCACATACATCATAGTTCAAAGGAGGTTGGAACACTTTATGTTGCTTACTGTTGGCCTATACTTGTATACTTGCATTTTATTTGCAAGCTTTCCTGAGTTTATTTATGATTTCTTAAGTTTCAGTAGTCAACCATGGCAATTCGTCCATTATAGAAGTGAAGGCTAAAGCCAAAAGTTCAGAGCAAGGGTGCAGAAACATCGAGCAAAGTAGATACCAGTGCTGACAAATTTGTAAATGATGTGTTTGACATCATCTCTCCATTGTTCTTGTCTGAGGTAATCCAGTGAGCTTATCTATGATAGCCTTTTTTACAACACATGTTCTGTGTGTTGATAAATATTGCCATGCAGTCATTAAAGAAGTTGGACATTAAGAAGGAAGAGCTTTCTTCGATCTTGATAGCGTGAAGGGACGGCAGATCCAGATTTGAAGAGTATAGCGGTTAGTTTCTCTAATGCTGTTTTCAGAATACCTAAATAAATATTTCATACATGATACAACACCTGTTCAAATCCTTTTTCCTAAATGTGTTTAGCGATGTATGCCGAGAAAAGGACAACCCAAAGAAGAAAGTTAGGCCTCCCTGTATTTCTTTTTCCCTTTGAATTCTTCCAAGTAAAGTTGAATTTTAGCCTGAAAGGCAATTAACCAACATTTAGTAGGCTAATAGCAAAAATATCTAATTACCTTGATCTTATGAGAGTTCTCACCGGAGTATTCGTGATGGGTCGCTACCCCATGCCTAAGAATTAGAGTCAAAATTACTGTGCCACACTTTGAGTGGAAATGGCCTGGTGTGGACAAAAAAATTTAACCTTTCTGTAAAACTTCATCATGCATTTAAACACATATAATTGTGAAAATGTTGGTCCAATACAATAATACAGAACCCATTGTTTGGTGATATATGTGCAGTTGTGTTTTTACATTTACTTACTATACCCACCAATCAATAATATAAACAGTGAGAAGCCATTTTTTAACACATGGGACATGCGCCATCAAGGTATCTACGCATAAGCATAACTAATGGGATGTTTTCATTGCAGATGACTCTGAAGAATGCATCATACACTTTTGTGGTATCACGCTGGTTTCCAAACCATGCTGCATCGTGGTTTAGACGGCTGACCCACTTGGGTCTAAATTGAATGGTTTGATACAAGAAACTGGAATCTGATTTACATATTTGTATGCTGTTGAATGAAATCAACATATTATTTTGATGATGCTCCCGTTCTATCTATGACGTCAATGCTCCCTTTCTTTTTGTTTTTGCCTTTTTTTTCACTGAAGTTCAGTGTCCCATTCCCATAGAACATGTCCTTACAAGATTCCGCTACTAGCTCGGCCAGCATCATACACATCACATAGAAATGTCTTCGGTGGTGCGTTTCAGAAATTACTGTTAACATGATATATCATCCAGACATTCGCTTTACATGGAGCCTGCCTTCTAATTTGGCACGGTCCTTTACGATGTGTGATTTACTCGCTTTACATGAAGCCTGCCTTTTAATTTTGCATGCTCCTTTCTCGATGCGTGATTTACTCACATTTACAGTGGGTGCGGTTTCATTTTTACAAGTGCAGGTTTACATCTTCACATCAGGCTTCCACCAATCCTCCACCCTTGACAACTTGACATTGAACTGGCATACCTGTAGTTTGCTGTTAGGTTGCTAGCACATCGGCATTCTGAATCTGAAGTAGGAAGATTGGAAGAGAAATGTTTTGATAACATCACTTTAACTGGGTAGCAGGCGTTCTCTGGATACCGTAAGGACTTGACGAGAACGTCTATATGAGAAATAGAGAGCGCCACCAAGCGTAGAATGCTGAAAGCAAATGAGAAGAGAAACAACTTAGAAAAATGCGTAGAATGCCGAAAGCAAATGAAAAGAGAAACAACTTAGAAAATGCAGTTTGGGTTCCTTAAGAAAAAACGGGAGTTTGATTAAACAGCAAGCCAAATTTTGCACACAAGTAACTTGGCGTTGGCGTGTTCTTTTTAATATGTAGTCTTCGTACATCGCCATGTTTTTCCCAGTTTTTTTCAGACCAAGAACGAGAAGAAGAAAACGCAGGTTGCCACAAGAACAAAGGACTGGAGGGCCGTCATGTCATTACCGCCGGCGTCGGCCGCGTCGTGCCTACCGCGCCGCCCGTGCTCCCACGCGTCGTCGTCGTCGGGGTCGTCCATCCCGCGGGTGGAAACAGCCACGAGAGGGGCCCCACCGCACCAACGTCGCAGGCTCTCTCCCCTCTCCCCGTTCCTGTTGTTGCCGCTGCTTCCGCCGCGAGCTGCGGCCTGCAGGCTGCCCCCGTTGGACCCGGCCCCGGCAGCTGGTACCGGCAGACCGGGCAGGAGTTGCAGGCGGAGCCACGGCACGATGCAGTCGGAGTGGTAGACGTGCTTGCACGGCAGCTGCCGCGCGGCCTCCCCGAGCTCGAAGTCCTCCTTTGCACACGGGGCACTGCGAGCCGTCCGACAGGTGCGCCCCGGTGATCCGCACCGTCGGGAGCGAGTCGATGGCCGACGCCGGCGCCGGCGCCGGCCCCGGCCGGTCGTTCTGCGTGATCTCCCTCGATGAGGTTGTTCAGGTTTGGCCCCCGTGAAGTAGTTCCCGGGTCGAAGGCCGGGGGCGTGGACGGCCGCCGCGGCACGGGCGGCGGCGGCGGGGGTGGGCACGCGCCGTCGAACCGGCGCCGCCGGTGCAGGAGCAGGAGGCATGGTAGTAGGTCCCTGCGCTGGCGCAGGCTGGCGGAACGCGCGGCCTGGTACCGTGGTCGTCGGCTCCGCGCCGTATATGACCCAGCGGCGCGGGTGGCCGTCGTGCTGGTGCTGCGGGTGGAACGGGTGCGGGAGGAAGTGCGGCGGCGGGAACGCGGGGCGCGCCGGCGGGTCGATCTCGTGGAGGAAGCGGCCGAAGCAGCGCGGGCAGAAGACGTCGGTTGACGGGGGTAGGAGATGATGCGGAGCGCGCGGCCGCACTGGTAGCACCAGTACATGCGGCACGTCCGGTGGCGCGCGTGCGCCGCCGTCGTCGCCGACATCGGCGGGACACGGTGGTTGGTTCCTGCGCGTCGGGTTGGTTTGTTGGTGTGCGCGTCCTGAGCAGCTGTAGCTCTCGGAGGATCGTCTTTGGAATTTTGCATGAGACGACGCAGGTTTTAAAGCAAATGCAGGTTTGATTGTTTGGGACGCGGAAATTGAGGCACGGGTGGAAAAGGATGGCTTCGCGGGAGGACGAAAGCGATTCTGTGGTGAGGTGAGATGAGGTGAGGTGAGGTGAGTTCGTAGGGGGCGTGGGTGTTCGGCGACGGTGACTTGTGCGTGGCGCCAAAGCGCGGGTTGCTTGCCGGCCAGGTGGTGGACAGATGGAGGCGGGCAAGTGGCGCGAAGGGGAAGTAACGGTGGACGGCGGCTGGTTTGGGCTTTGAAGGGAAGGCACAAGACACAGGAGATGGGCCTGGCCCGAGTAGGAGTTATAGGGCCATATTTTTGGGTGATGGACTAAACTCAGCTTAGGGGTTCGTTGTTGTCTGCACACCTCCTAAAGCAACGCTATGTTCTCTTCTGCTTTTTGCCGAGTCGCAATAGGGCGCAACTTTTCTTTTCGATTGATTGATTCATTGGCACTGTTTGCATTACTCTGCCCGGCTAAAGGAAGCTAGAGTTAATTTGGGGCAAATCAAACCCTTGCTTGGGACAGATGTGTTCGATTTTTAGATCAGTTTGATACTAAATGCACATTTTTAATTATTTAGTGGCTCAAAAGAGAGAAAATAAAACTTTTTATTTGGTCCCAAACAAAACCAACTCCAATACGCACCCCATGGGATGCTAGCATTTTTTTGGTGAGGCTTACTTATTTTTAACCCACCTAAATTCTCCCTGCCGGATCCTTTGGCACTGGAGCAAAAACTAAAGACAACCAGCTCTCTACCGGGATCCAAATAGGCCATTGATTTTTGAGCATCTTTTCGATCGACTGATTGACCAGCGCACAAAATCACAAATTGGCCATCCCTTCACTGTTGGAGTGTGTTGGTCGATCAATCGGGCGGCCCCTGTCTGCCGGGAGGGCCACAGGGGGCATCTTGGCCCCGCGCCCTGGTCCCGCTTTTTTCTAGCCACCAATTTGACTATCTCCAACAACGAATATGCAAACATAAGACCCATTTCATGATTTGAGTAAGACACAGTAAAAAAATAACGTACCTAAAATTAGACTTCGCCAACAGCACGAGACCCTTTCCGTGAATGCAAGAAGCTTGTGCGCTCCTGCCGAACTACATGTCCTACTGCGTTTCCCTTTTTTCTCCCTATGGCGCCATAGCTTCCTCTGCTCCTGGCTCCCACGTGCTTCCACACCTCCACTTGGCAGCGCCACACCCCTGGAGGTCACCGAGGGTTGAGCTCACGGCGCCAGCCTTGAGTCGAGCTCAGCGGACTCGTGGACCCAACGCGCGCTGAACTCCCAAGAGCCTTTGGGCGGAGCTCATAGGGACGCCCGTCTGAGGTCATGTGGGAGTTTGTGGTCGGTCCGCCGCAGGTCACTGGGTGGAGCTCGCCCTCACGATGCTAGGCTTGTTGGCTGTGTAGGTGCAACAAAAAATTGGGTCGAGAAGAGAGACAAAAGGGGATTTTTGGGTTCTCACCCACTCCAACGCAAATTGGGCCTTCTCTTTTTGGGTACCCCCGTTGACGCCGTTTTTTCACCAAAGTAACATGGACGACACATTTGAGTTTGAGTGTCGAATAGGTAAGCTCTTGAGATAGTCTTACACATGGGTCAAATAGGTCGGGCAAGAAGGTACAAAGGTCGCCCTTCAGAGTACTCACCCGCATATTGGACCACTATCTCCCGCCGAAGTCGAAGAAATCACGATGGTGCATAAATATTTTACCACCAACATATCAATGTGGAATTATATGTTTATTAAAACTCAAACTTTATGATCTATTTAGAACTATTTCAATTTCACTGTACAACAGCTCCATAAAAACATAAAATTTCTAGAGTACCTTTTTGGGCTTTTTACGTGCTTCATAAACTCATATTGAAAAACTGAAAAGAAGTGAAGCACCGCTAAACAGGCCAAAAAATGGAAAAGAAAAAGTGAAAATTGTCACGCTTTATATGTGCACGTAGAGGCATAGAGCCATGCCACGCATGGATCGAATGGAGAAAAGGCCATCATACTTTCTACCCTCTATGCATCCGTTTATTGTGCCAATAGAGCGATGAAATAAATTCAATGCCTCGCAAAAAAAAAGAATTAAATTCAATGGGTAAAAGCAGCCCCAGTTGTTCATTCGCTTTCCCACAAAGCTTGCGGAAAGAAATGGAAATGAGAGCCCTCTGGTTCAATAGTCCATGGTATTTTTTTTTAGTCTTAGGGACTTTTTAAAAAAAAAGACCATTCACAAGGGTCTTTTAGAGACTTTTAGCTAAAAATAAAAAAGCCTCACACAGTTTGGGTTTGTTAGAGACTTTAGACTAGCTACAAAGGTGTGGTTTTGCTTCTATGGTGAAAAAGGAGAGAGAGTGTGTTTCAAAGACCGCGTCCACGTTGTAGTCGATGCGAGTTCACAAAAATTTCTCGCATCGACGCATGTAGAATCACCGGTGCTTGAAACTCTCTTTAACGACCGAAGCACGTGGACGGGATGAGCCAAGACATGGGGAGACCGTGGCCTTGGTCGGGGTGATAGAAAATGGCGAAAACGAGGGGCCTCACCGCAAGTTTACTACTGTCCTCGCTTCGCCGCTTTTGTTGCACCGGAGGGACGGGCAACATGGGAAGCCGGATGGCGGCAGCGAAGCCCGACGAGCGGTGACATGGAGAGGTGATTGGCTGCTCGTGAGACGGCGAGCCCGACTAGGCCGGGTTGGCGGTGGCGATGCTCGCTGTGGGTGGCGTTGCGGGAAGAAAAGGCCGAGGAGCGGTGATTGAGCAAGTCGACGCGGTAGACCCGGCGGGCGGCGGCGGAAGCCGCAATCTAGGCCCCACGCATCGCAAGGCGGAAGTTGCGCTGCACCGCAATCCCGCCCCCTCGCATCCTCCCTTTCCTCATGACGCGGCAAGCTCTGGCCGCCGTCGCCGCCTCACGCACGCACGGGCACCGCTGGGGAAGAAGAGAGATTAATTGGGGAAGAGAAGTTGGAGATCGTGCGCAAGTTCCACAATCACATGTGGCATCGCTGCTCAGAGCGTGGGATCTACTGGAATTGAAGCATGGGCACCTAGACTGCGTGGATTCAAGGAATTGAGGCACTGCCTTGTGGCAGTTTAGATTCTTTATTAAGCACCACTCACGCCGTGGACAAGATAGGGGTTTTTTTAAGTCCAAACACACACAAAAAAAGTCTATAACCAAACACCTCTTTTTTTTTGATAATACATATCTCAGATTTCGATAAGGAAAACGCATAAGACGACGTGCAAAAATACGTATACGATAAGGATACGATGCAAAATTGCCCCCTCGAATCCAAACTTCACAAAGGACCCTAAAGAAAATGAAAATTACAACGGTCCCCGAGTCCTCCATGAATCCGTGAACACCGCAACCCGCCGCCGGCCACCACCGCCGCCGGCGACACGGGCAACACCATGAGCTGAAGAAGCTCCATCGCACGGGTGGTTGGTAGGAGTCGAAATAGATGAAGCCGCCGCTGATCGCCCACGACCGGGCCGCGGCCTAACTCCTCCAGCCCCCAGTGATCCGAGCTCGCCGACGACGCACAACCACCGCCGAGGGGAAACCGAGCCGATCCAAAGCCTCCAACCGCAACACCCACAACCAACCGCATCCCAGACAAAAAGAGGGGGCGTGAGCAACTTCACCGGGCAAGATGATGAAGCAAAAAATTTCGACTCAACGAAAGACTCTCCACCACGCAGCGCCACCGAGAAGGTCGTCACGGATCGAGGAGAGAGGTCGAGAGACTTTATTCCCCAGTTGATGGCGACGCTCCCGCCCCCGCGCAACACCCAAAAGCACGCCGCAGTAAGAACACGCCCCTCCCTAAGAAACCCTAATCCTCCATCGATCCTTGCCGGAGACGGCAGCGCCGCCGGCGCAAGAGGACCGAAGAGGGAACACGAACCCTAACCGACGATAAAGAAATCGCCGGGCGGAACTACAAGCCCTAAGGCCTAAACCTACACAGCCTACAGGTCCTCCCGTCAGGCCTGCTCCTCCGCCCCAACGCCAAGTGAGGCCGCTTCCTGAGGGACAGGGCCTGGGCGATCGACGGAGGAAAGTCGATTCGCCCCTCCGAATCGCCCTGCTACAATGTAGCATGGGGAAAGGAGGGGAAGGCTCTGGAGCGTGACAGTACTGATGCTGTTGGCTGGCAACCAAACACCTCTTATTCTGACGGTGTGCACGAATTGTCAAACACATTTTATTTGGCATAAATGAAGTGCCACCAACCTTTAAGCCGGGGCCCACGAGATCGCAGGACCCACCTCAGCGTCAGCGAACCCCGTTCCGGTTCCGCCGCAGTCTCCGAAGAGATCGATGCCCCAGCAAGTTGGAAATCCCCTTCATATTCGCCTCCGCCTCCTCGTAGAATCCACGCGACCGCGAGCTCAGAAAGCACCCACCCAAAGCCCCCACGAGAGACGAATCTTCCGAATCTCTCGGCGGCGATGGCGCTCTCCGACCGCTCCCGCGAGTCGCTCCCTCCCGAGCTTCCCTACGGCTCCTCCTCGGCGCCTCTCCTTCGCCGCCAGGCGCCGCCGCGCGCGCCCCCTGTCTCCTCCCCGGCGCCTGCCGCCGCTGGAGCAGGAGGCGGCGTGCCGTTCTCGATCCAGGCGCCCAAGGAGAAGATCGAGATGTACTCGCCGGCCTTCTACGCCGCCTGCACCGCCGGAGGAATCGCCAGCTGCGGGCTCACCCACATGGCCGTCACGCCGCTCGACCTCGCCAAGGCGCAACATGCAGGTGAGCGGGTAGCAGTCTAGATCTGTCGCCCTGGTGCTCCACGGGACTCATTTGGGGGAAATCTCGCGCGGATCTGGTGGTGTTCGGTTGGTTGGGAGTGGAGCTAGTTAGTCTTAGGCTTGCGATCTCGATTTCGTCTTACTGATCTGGTGCCGCAAATCTAGCCACATCCCGCGTCACTACGCGTGTAGTTCTACTTCCTGTGGCATGGATAGTTCGTTCCTGTACTGATATTCGTTTGCTCAAACATATGCTTGATGCCTTTTTCAAATTTATAGTAGTTTGGCATGTAGTGCTGCTTGCTAACTGAGTAGACTTTGTGTGGATCCTATTACCGCAGGGCCCCTTCTGACAGCTTCAAGTAGGTTTGTGACTGTGTGGCTAGACCTGTGAATTTGATCACTGTCATTAGCTATGAACTGCGACTCACTGTTGTTAACATTTTGTTTTTTTTTTTCTTGACGTGCTCGTTGTTGGTACCACATGAGGTGCACTTTTTATTTGCTCGGTGCTGGAATTCATTTCTAGGAGTTAGTTGAAATTGTGATTGTAGTGGGCACATCCATAGGCATCACTCATTATAGCATTCTGCCTGTTTCCCACTGAAACTATTTGTTTATTATTCAAACAAAACTGATAAATGTGTAATTTTTTGACTATCGTCTGTGTTGTGGTACTAAATGAACCATTAATTATGATTGCGACAATTGGCACTAGCTCTGATAGGTTGTTGTGTCCTGAGACTAAAAATTTGTGAGCATTTGCCACTTATGCATGTATGTTATGCTATCATATTTTAGCAGGGGGAGCAATGCAAATATCAGTTTCCACTTGAATTTGAGGCCAATTTAATTGCTACTTTGAACCTCTGCTTTAGTTTGTGGTCTTGATATGTACTCGAATCTATAATGCTCCTAGCTTTTTGCCAATTGCCCTCAGTCTCCATTCCTTCCCTTTGGGTCGCATTCTTTCCTTTTGGGCACATTCTTCCCGCTTGATCACATTCTTGTTGTTTCTCTTATATTTATGTAATGAATATTTTTAGACAGTTAGGTTTTAAAACAGTATTATCCTCTAATCCTAATCATAAGTTGTTTTAGCATTGTCCTAGGTAAAACTATTTCAACTATGATCGTTGTATTATCTTGATTGTGCATTTGTTTGATATTGTAGATGTTAATGTATTTTAGGGTTGTTTGACTTATGTTAAAGCTCAAATGACTTATGTTTGAAACGGTGGGAGTATATGTATTAGTTGCCTGATTCATTGTGTAGCAATTAATTTCATGTTTAAATCAGAGATTTTGTACATGAAACGCTTTGTTATTGTTTCAGATCGATCCAGCAAAATACAAGAGTATCTCATCTGATTTGGTGTCCTGCTAAAGGAGCAAGGGCTAGGGGCTTCTTCAGAGGATGGGTGCCTACCTTTGCTTGGTTACAGTGCTCAAGGCCTGCAAGTTTGGCTTCTATGAGTTCTTTAAGAAGTATTACTCGGACATTGCAGGGCCTGAGTATGCTCAGAAGTACAAGACTTAATCTACCTTGCAGGATCTGCATCTGCTGAGGTAATTGCTGATGTGGCTCTCTGCCCTTTTGAAGCTGTGAAGGTACGCGCAGCAGACACAGCCTGGATTTGCTCGTGGGCTGAGGATGGGCTCCCAAATTTGTCAAAGCTGAGGGTGCTCTTTGGGTAAGAAATTGTCTGACTCAAAAATTATTGATGTGTGACTTGGTTGCCGGCTATCTTCCTAACAGCCTTGTTGCTTAATGATTTTAGGCTCTACAAGGGAATTGTTCCTCTATGGGGTCGTCAGATTCCTTTTGTAAGTACATACAAATCTTACCATCTTTAGTACACTGTTCTTTTATTTTTAATCATTTGCATTGAATAACCGCTGTAAAACCATTGACTATTGTGAAACTGAATGCTTGAAAACAAATCTTGTTTGCATGACACAACTCACTTGATGTCTTGACTTTTGAGAACCCACAAACTGTTTTTTTTTGTATGCTTTCCTGCCTTCCTGACATCATGCATTACCCACCGATCTGTTCATAGTAGCAGCTTTAGTAATATACTGTGTCTCTAAACATGATTTTGTGTAACCAGGAAATAAACTTTACTACAATTAGTTGTTTCTTGGTAGCTAAATGATTATTCCTCAGTCCTTAATAGAGTGCACATCCTGCCTTTCGAGGAGTCAATCAGTTTCAAGTTTGACTAGGGATTTGAAGAAAATGGCATCAACATGTGTACTATCTTTAATTAGGTTTACTACTGAAAATATATTGCAAGATTAATCTAACGACTTTTTATGATGTATGCAGATACCATGATGAAGTTTGCATCTTTTGAGACCATCGTTGAGCTTATCTACAAGCATGCTGTGCCTGTTCCGGGTGTCTGAGTGCAGCAAGACTACCCAATTGGGTATCAGCTTTGCTGGCGTTACGCTTGCTGGCGTCTTCTGTGCTATTGTTTCTCACCCGCTGACAACCTTGTGTCTTTCCTGAACAATGCCAAGGGTGCTACAGTGGGCGATGTAAGTATATATTTTTTGCTTTTGCATCAAAACATGTATCATCTTGTGCTTACTGGCTATTGGTTATATATTGTTGTTGTATTCTTGCAGGCTGTTAAGAAGCTTGGTCTCTGGGGTCTATTCACTAGAGGACTTCCTCTTCGTATCGCCATGATTGGTACCCTTTACTGGTGCTCAGTGGGGAATTTATGATGCTTTCAAAGTGATGGTTGGACTGTGAGTATCTCTACTGCTTCAGGAATAATCATTGCAACATTCAAATTCTTTTTGAGAGATCACCCATTAATGTTTTGTTTTGTTTGTTTCAGCCTAACAACAGGAGGCGCTGCACCTCCCCGGTAGTAGAGGACGAAGCTTAAAGCCATTGCTGATTTTTTTCTGTATTCCCTGAGATGATATTTGGTGGAGGGATGGAATTGTTATCAGCCACTTGAGAGCTTAGTTCCAGAATATTTTTTTTTCTTAACGGAAAATTTGTCCGTCATCCTTTTGATGAGAGGAACTCATTAAACAGGTGAAATAGGTCTTTTTTGCCCTGGGGAAAGTTTATGCTTTGATGCATAATAATTTGTAGAACAGCGAAGAGCGCAGGTTTTGCTTACCCTGTACTGAGGAATACTTACTAAGTCACATTTCACATTATGTTGTTTATGGAAGCATGCACCTCGTTTGATGTTCTTTTGCCATTGCTGGAACTATGAGGTTGCTGTCGTTTTGTTTCTTTGCCCTCCCCTGTTCGCGTCAGTTTGTGCTGACCCCCAGAGCAGCTCAGCGTGTAGTCGGTTTGCCTCTTTCGCTGTTGGGCAGGCCTTGCCGTCGTGTCGCTACGCGTTGCCCCGGCCTTACTCGTGGCGGCGAGACCGCGCGCCGCTGGGACAGGCCACAGCCACGGTTTGGTCAACGGCGAGGGGTCAGATCGACAACGAGCTGCACGAATCGATGGAGTGGCTGGTCCGTCTACTGCTCTGGCCTCTAGCTGGTTTCAACAGCTAGTTTTGGAACTCAGGAATGACGTATTAGGGAAAACAATGTCCATCCTTCTTTTGGGAAACGCAGCAGAAATGTTTCTATCCCCACAACGAATCTCATCTTGTTAACCATCTAATCTACCTGGAGGGATGATGGTGCCTGTTTCTTTTCGTTCCAAATATTGCAACTAAAGCTAGCCAAAAAAAGCGCCTATTCGTTATTGCAGCTTCGCTTCCACCCTTTTTTTTTTAATGAGCCGTGGTAGCATTTCAGCTCAGCTCGTAAAATTAATGAAGTAGCTTGAGCTAAACACACCTAGTAGTTCATAGCCTGACAACCAAAACTAGTAAAATTACGTTCATGTTAGAAGTTAACTGCACACATCTGACACAAACACAAGAATTTGGCTCCATGGCCTCAAAATAAATTTCTATTTATTTGGCTTTCCATCCATTCCGCATGATTGTATTACTACACGCCGTAATGGAAAGAAGGTTAACATGGTTCGTGGCCTTTCTTAGCTATTTTTGGCCTTCCATCCAATCATGCTGAATGGAAAGAAGGCCAAATAACTACTTCACGGAAATTATGTTTTGAGGCCATAAAGCCAAATAAAAATAAGGCAAATAGCTAAGTATAGTTTTTTTTAGATAAAGGTAAGTGTATTTTTTTAGGCCATACACCTAGGCTCGTTAGATGACAAATTATTTGTTAAAAGTAATCGCTCTAACTCTTGTAGTATTCTCGTGAAGAATTTCGCTTCAGATTCGTGAACATCATTCAATCATCACCTAACTATACTAAAAGATTCGCTTTCGTGATTTACAACAAAACTATGTAAGTAGTTATTTTTTTACCAACATTTAATGTCCAACATACGCCTTTTTAAATAGATTTTAATACTTTACGCTACTGGTAGAGAGTAAAAATTTGGAAGTTTTTGGTAAAACTTTAGCCATCAAAAACAAGGCGTTAATTCCCCCTTTATTTTTTATCCTGTGCAGGTCTGAACACTCTCCTTTGCAACTCCTGATTTAGACTGCTGACATTCTGATGTAGTTGACTTTTCTTTGCTAGTTAGCCTCTGCGCTCTGGCGATCGGGAAGGTCAAATTAGAAGCTAGATTATGTTTTGTGCTACGTGTATAATAAGGGTAAGGGTAAGCAGTCATTATCACGGTTATGGCTTTCCACCATCATCTGAGACACTGAACCTGCCTGAGCTGCACGAAAAGTCGGCTACTGCCGCCCCAGCACACCCCACCGCCCAGCTTTCGCTCCGGTGCTCTGCACCAAGCATCTGAAGCTCGCGATGCATGCATTCACCCTGACGGATCGGAGACGAAGTCACCAGCTCAGCTCATGAAGCAAGCCAATTGTCTCTACAACATGTTGGTATTTTAATTACAAGGGGATGCATCAAAAGATGCTTGTAAAATACAATTGAAACTCTGCCAGGGATAATGAAACAAGTCTCTTCAGATGCAAAATGGCATCGCCGTGCCGTATCCCCAACGAGGGCATCAAGGTTTCAGTAACAGTGGTCATTGTTTAGCTACCTTCAGAGTTTTCTGTGTGTGGTGACGGCACGAACTAGACAGTGGCCAACACCTCGGGCTTAAGCCACAAAACAACTGCTCCCAGCGTCAGCAGGGTGACTTTGAGAGTGAGAACTGACATGAGAAGCTCTAGAACGATTCTTACAGTTCATTTCTTAGCGGCAATCAACAAAGAACAGGTCCAGCAATCAGTGAATTCAGGTTTAGTTTTACATCCACTTTGCACGTAGTACGCCAATTGCAAACCGCCCGGGGAGCGTGATGTCATGTGGCATGTGAGCCCCCGCGTCGTCTCCCGCGAGATCTGGGCGCGCTGAATCGGGCTCGCCCCATAAAACAAATTGCAAAACAAATTGCGGTGGCCGGTTATTAGCTGTGGCGAGAGGACTCGAGGAGAGGCAGCAAGAATCACTGAATCTGTGAATCAGGAACCCAACATGGTCGGCATATTGGCATATGACATGGCCCCTCCGCGCGAGCATCTGCACAAGTATTTGCTGTTCGGCCTGTGTCGCAAGGCTGTAAACGCGCGTGGAGCATCATAACGCGCCGGCCAAAGATCCGGTATACGAACTCATCGTTGTGCTGTTCCTTCCCTCAAGCGGCAACTTCGGAATGATCAGTCTTCGGATCTTGATCCTGACGAGTTAAGGCCTGTCAATCGGCTCTACTATTTCATTAGATGGTTTCCATTGCTGTGTGTGCTGCTGGCCCCAGTAGGACACCCATAAAAAACCTATCTGCCCACGCTGCCGCCGATTCGCGCACGACATCCAAACTCACCCGTTGCCGACGCCACCCCCCACCCCGCCCAAAATTTATTCAGCGGAGACGAAACATACGGCTGCAGGTGCACGGTGCGCCTGCACGCCAGCACCAGCCCGCAAGTCCTCGTCGTGTTGCATTTATTTTTGTCCCGTCCAGCACCAGCACCATCAGCATCCACAGATCCCAGCGCGGCCAATGGCGGTCGAGTCAACTCCCGAGCCACGAACACAACCTCCCCAGCCCGCCATGCCTCCGCCACGCATCACGTATCCCCGTCCCCCAAGATAATGCCATGAGCGCGCCAGATCTACGGGCGCACCGATGCCGCCGACGCGTCTCCACCTCGCCGTCCTGCCCTCCCTCGGCGTCGCCTGACCGGGCGCGCGGCGGCAGGGGTCGCCACGGAGCTCCTCACCCCGGATTTCACGGCGTCGTACCTGCTCTTCCAGACAGCTACGGCGCGTTCCTCGCGTCACGGAGCGGCGGCGCGTTCCAGGCCGTGGTCTACAACCCGGATGAGCAGCAGATGGAGCGGGCACTACCTCGCCGTGCTCCACGCGCCGTCCAAGACCTGCGTCTGGGTCGCCAACCGCGCCGCGCCCATCACCGACCGCGCCGCTCCGCTGCAGCTCACGGCCAGTAACTTCCGCCGAGGACCCCAACGGCACGACCATCTGGTCCACGCCGCCGTTCGGGGTACCGGAAGGTGGCTGCGCCCCGCCTCGACGACCACGGCAACCTCGCGTTGCCGACGCGAGGAACGTCACGCTGTGGCAGTCCTTCGACCGCCCCACCGACTCCTCGATCGTGTCGTCGCAGCAGTCACCGCGGGGCCTTCCTGGCGTCCGCCGCGTCGACCCTCCGACTTCCGAGAGGGGGACTACCGGCTCAACGTGACGGCGACCGACCTGCTGCTCACGTGGATGGGGTCCAAGTACTGGGGGCTCGAACGACGCCAGCTCCACTGCCGGGACTGCGGCGGCACCGTCGCGTACATGGCCGTGAACGGCACCGGCCCGGCTACCTGCTCGCGGCGGACGGCGGGGTGGTCATCCAGCTTCCGCTGCCTCGCAGCCGAGCTGCGAGTTGTTAGGTTGGGATCTGATGGGAAGCTGCAAATCCAAAGCTTCGCGTCGGCGAACTTCATCTAAGTCGCCGATGGACGGCGGGTTCGTGGCGCCGAGCGACGGATGCGCTCTGCCCCCTCGCCTGTGGCGCGCCCGGGCTCTGCACGCCCAAGCGACTGCACGTGCCCGCCCTCGTTCGCGGTGTCGCACGACGGTGGTTGCGCGCCGTCTGACGGCTCCACGCCGCTGTCCGTCTTCCCTCATGCGGGGCGGCGGCAATAACAGCTTGCCGGTGTCGTACCCCCAGCCTGGCAATGGCGTCGAGTACTTCGCTAACAAAGCTGGCGCCGCCGACCGTGTCCGGCAACAACGTTTCTTCATGCCAGGCTCTGTGCACTCAGCAACTGCTCTTGCCCTCGGTTACTTACGACGCACCGGCGTCCTGCTATCTGCGCAGCACCAGTTCGGCTCTCTTCATGAGTGCCGACTCCACCTGCCAGGCCTGACAAGCTCGGCTACATCAAGGTCCGGGAGCCCGCAGCCATCGAGATCATCGAGCACTTCGTCCTCAAACAGCACCCCTCATTGCCATCCTGCCTCCCAACAATCGTTGCGTTTGTGCTCATCGTCGTCGCCAGCGCCACCGTAATCAGGGCGTGGCGCATAAAGCGGGCGCCTGTCGCGCCCAGGGACCAGCACCTTCCCGCGGCAGCGCTCGCCGTCGGACTCTGCGCACCTGGTGGGATATTATTGACGACGACGACGACATCGCCATCCCTGGCCTCCCCACCCTCAGGTTCACGCACGGCGAGATCGAGGACATGACCAACAGCTTCCCGCATCAAGATCGGCACCGGCGGGTTCGGCGTCGTGTACAAAGGCGAGCCCCCGGACGGCCTGGAGGTGGCCGTGAAGAAAGATCCGGGCGTCGGGATGCAGGGCAAGCGCGAGTTCCCGCACCGAGATCGCCGCCATTGGCAAATATCCACCACATCAACCTTGGTCCGCCTCCGCGGCTTCTGCACCGAGGGCCAGCGCCGCCTCCTCGTGTACGAGTACATTAAACCGCAGCTCCCTGACCGGTCGCTGTTCCGGCCGACCGGCCCTCTGCTGGAGTGGAAGGAGCGGATGGACGTCGCCGTCGGGGCGGCGAGGGGCCTGGCGTACCCACACCCGGTTGCGACCAGAGGATCATCCACCGCGACGTCAAGCCGGAGAACATCCCGCTCGCGGACGGCGGCCAGGTGAAGATCGCCGACTTCGGGCTCGCGAAATTGCTCACGCCGGAGCAGTCCGGCCTCTTCACGACGATGAGGCACGCGCGGGTACCTCGCGCCGGAGTGGGGTCTCAGCAACACCGCTATCACCGACCGCACCGACGTGTACACAGCTTCGATGGTGCTCCTGGAGCTGGTGGCGCGGCCGCAAGAACCGCAGCGAGCACGTGACCGACGGCGGCGGCGAGGGGCCCACCGAACGGGACCACGGGCAGCGTCGCGCGGCGCGAAGAGCGACTACTTCCCGCTCGCCGCCCTGGAGGCGCACGAGGCCGGGCAGTACGCGGAGCTGGCCGACCTCGGCTACAGGGGCGGGTGGTCGCCGAAGAAGAAGTGGAGAGGGGTAGTGAAGGTGGCGCTGTGCTGCCTCCACGAGGACTCCACACCTGCGGCCGAGCATGGCGGTCGGGTCGGCATGCTGGAGGGCACCATGGCGCCGCGGAGCCGCGGGTGGAGTCGCTCGGGTTCCTCCGGCTGTACGGCCGGGGGTTTTCTGGGCCAGCGGACGGCGAAGACAGCGGCAGGAATCTGAAGCTGAAGCATATGGCGTCCCCGATGAACCGGTCAGGACGGCGACGTCAACAACAATGAGCGGGGTGGCCGTCGTTCTGCCGTCATCTCAGCTCTCCGGTCCGAGATAGCCAAGAATGTGCACGGAATTCTTTCGAGCTTAATTAGGCAAGAGTGTACCCGACGAATCCATTCTTGATTTTGTTACTTGGTAGTACTAGTACAACAAAGGAATTTATCTTTGTATCTACGGAGGTATTTGGTCCAAATCACCGCAATTTTCTTGCATTGCCTTTTGCTGGATTGGTTTTTCCATCAGAATGGTGGGAGACGAAGCTGAAATCCGTTAATGTCGTAATGCAAAGATTTCGCGCATCCTTCTTTGAATTTGAACTCCTCGGATCTGAACATCCAAATCTCCAGCGAAACTCTTAACTATACATGGATATCGTGCCGCCTCGGGCCGTCGTGCCTGTAGGGCCGTGCCAGGGGGTTTCGTGCCTCGGCCTACGGCCCATGCACGGCCTGTTGGGGCCACCGGGCCGGCCCGACAGCACGGACGGGCACAAGGAGACGATCAGGCCCTGCAGGCTGCAGCTGATCACCGATTCACTTCGTCAATCATCAATTATCAGGTCATCATTCATCACCTGATCAAGCCTGTTGTTTTTTTTTTCATCGATTGTTTTCTAATCCAAATTAATTATTTCAGATCGGCTTTTAGCCCCTAGTTTTTATTCATCAATCGTTTTCTAATCCAAATTAATCATTTCAGATTTCTAGTAATCATACTGATATAGTTAGGTTTTTGTTCTAATTTATTAGTTGTTTAATTCTAAATGCTATCTAAGAAACATTTGTCGGGGCTTAGAAAAGAAAAAATGGAAAAAATAGAAAAATAATTTGTTGAATCTTAAAAAGGTGCTCTAGACAATTATTTTTAAGCTTCCAGTGTTGTGAAGTACTTCTGTAGAACCAGGTCCTTCTTATAGGGAGGGGTAAGGCAAGGGAAAAAAAGTCTTATTTGCATCCCTAACTATCAAAGAAAGTTTGATTTTCCTCCCCAACCGTGAAACCGTATAAAGATAATCCCTTTTTTACAGTTTTAACCCCGTTTTGATCCACGTGGCACCATGTCACCATGCCACATCATCACATATCCATCTCATCTCTCCCTCTCCTTTGTTCTCTCCCTCTGTTTATGAGGACGAACGCCAGGGCTGCTGCCGTGAGCGGGGAGGTGGGCGTCGACGTGTCCCGATAGTGGCGGCGCAACAGAGACAGCACACGAAGGCGGGCAGCAGGCCGCTGCCGAGCAAGGGAGGGAGGCCGGCGACCGCTGAGGCCAGGGTGCATGCATGGCCAGGCACGGGGACAGTGGCCGCTAGTGGGGAGCGGGCGGGATATGCTTGCAGTCCTCCGTGACGCTCTCCGTGCATCTAGTTGACGCCGCGGCAGCACGCGGGCTCGCCCCCTCGCCGATGCATGCATCGAGTGCATCAGCAGCAGCGGCCCGGATACAGAGCGGGAGCGTGGCAGGGGCCGACGGCGAGCGCCGCGAAGAAGCGGTTGTCGTTCCCAGCACAGCTGCAGGGGCAGGCGGCAACGACGAATAACGCGCAGAGGCTGCAGAGCCCGAGCTTCAAGAGCGTGGCGGGGCGGTTCTCGCCGGAGCCGAGGTCTACCGTGTTGTCGTCGTGCGCGATAGCCTGTTGGCAGCTACACCTCGCGCAGCCGACGGTGGCGGCTCGTGCTCGAGGATGACGGGGCAGTGTCACCGGAGGTCATTGACGCCAAAGTTCAGTAGCACACGAGTCAGAGCGAAGGGCGAGCAGGGCCACGTACGGTGAGCTATGTGCATGCCTTGTTACCTTGATGACAACATCATGATGTCGTGCTTATATCATATATATACTTCCTTTTCCTCTTGAAAATAAAACCAAAATACATAAATAAATAAATACCTTTAGTCATCGACTCATCGTGATCACCACGAAGCGGGGAGCACTTTGCTAACGGAGAAGAAGCGGACGACGAGTCCGGCCGCTATGGGTCCGCGGCGAGCCGCTACACGTGGCTCAGCACAGCGATGGGGCAACCAGGACGACCTCCACCTCACCGACGGCAAGTTTGTGTGGACGAAAATTAAACTTTTGTGAAAGATGAGTGAGTGAGGATGGACTTTTTCCGCAAGGCAACGTGTGACGCCATGGGCCATCGCCACCGGGAGGCCCATGAGTATGTGTTTTAGTACTACATAAAGAGCAGCTACATCTGGCCTACCTCTGGCCTTCGTTACTCACGAGTTCCCGCCGCCGGCCGCCGCCTCCGCCTCCGCCTGGAAGGCTGACCTGATCTCGCGACCCTCTCCCCTGGACGGTTGGAACCTGATTATCGCTACCGCTCGGCGTTCCCTTGGGCTCTTCCCCCTGCGTCTTCGTCTCGCAGACTGCTGTAAGTGAGATTGTCTGGATCGCATTTCAGCTTATCAGCTGCATAAAAAATCAGTTTATCAGTTAACCGATAGGTATAGGGCTTCGAATTTAATCCAATATATTTTTGAACTTGTTCGATTATGCCAAAGAAATATTTGTCTCGTGCTCAGAAAAAGAAAAAAGAAACCAACAAGATCTCAGTTTGATGAATCACAAAAAGTGTGCTATATTTTTTCAACTTCAAGTAATGCCGAAGTTAGGGTAAGATCAACATGAGCATGATCAGTTAATAATTGCATTAAGTTGATGTCAATTATGCTACAATAGAGGAGCATAATTTAGATGCACATGCCGATGTCACTGAAGGTGCTACTGGGGAGACAGCTGATAAAAATTTGCATATCAGATTCTATTAACTATTCCCGGCCCTTAGTGTCTTGCTTTTCGGCCCATAGACCCATGAAATTTGTAGAGACGGCCCTGCTGCAGATGCACTTGATATTGAAGAACAAGGGCAGCAGCAAGCTAACGATAATTTAAGTGAACAAGATGGTGCAAATGACTATGCTACATAGCATGAAAATTTACAGCCTTCCTTTTGAACCTGAAAAATTCACCCATGACGACATGCAGGAAGCTTCTATTCATGATGTCTTTTAATTCTAAACTTGAGGAACCTTGATTATAACGGTAGAGATATATTGATTGAAAAAAGGGCCCCCTGAGAGAGTTGAATCTTAGTTCCTCTGAATTCTCTTAATAGACGTTTTTCATAGTCTTTATTACTACTCCAGAAACTACAGCAATGGTGGAGACCCACAAGAGCGTGCAGGAGCTGGCGGCGTCGCTGGGCGCGCTACCGGCGGAGTTCGTACGGTCCGAAGCAGGACCAGCCGGGGCAAACTTCACCTACCACACGGCTGCTGCGCCGGCCGTGCCGGTGATCGACATGTCGGAGCCCGGGTTCGGCACGCGCGTGGTCGAAGCCGCCAAAGAGTGGGGGCTGTTCCAGGTGGTGAACCACGGCGTGCCCTCCACGGCGGTGGCGGAGCCCAGCGCGTCGGGCAGGCCTTCCTTCAGAGCTGCCGCGGAGGAAAGAAGGAGCGCTACGCCATGGAACCGGCATCCGGCAAGCTCGAGGGCTACGGCACCAAGCTGCAGAAGGACCTCGAGGGCAAGAAGACGTGGAACGACTTCTTCTTCCCACGTCGTGGCGCCCCCGGAGAAGGTGAACCACGCCATATGGCCTGAGAGCCCGCCGCCATCGCCGGGTACAGGAGGCGAACGAGGAGTACTGTCGCCATTTGCAGCGCCTGACGCGCGAGCTGTTTGAGCACCTCCGCTGGGGCTCGGCCTCCACGAGGGCGCCATGGCGGAGGAGTCGTTCGGCGGCGACGGCCTGGTGTTCCTAATGAAGATCAACTTCTACCCGCCGTGCCCGCAGCCGGAGTCACGCTCGGCCTCGCGCCGCACACGGACATGAGCACACGCTCACCGTCCTCGTGCCCAACGAGGTGCAGGGCCTCCAGGTCTTCAAAGATGGTCACTGGTACGACGCCAAGTACGTGCCGGACGCGCCTCATCGTCCACATTGGTGACCAGATAGAGGCAAGCTAACTTTTTCATCTCGTACATTCCACCAAGTCTTTGGTGCTTTATGTCTCGTTGAACACACCGATCGAGCAGATTTTCAGCAACGGGGCGTACAAGGCGGTGCTGCATCGTACGACAGTGGACAAGGAGAAGACGCGGATGTCATGGCTACTGGTTCTTTGGAGCCGCCGGGGAGCTCGTCGTCGGGCCGCGCACCCGAAGCTGGTCACAGACGAGAGCCCAGCCAAGTACAAGGGGAAGAAGTTCGGCGACTACCAACACTGCAAAGATCAACAAGCTCCCCTATGTAACTCCTGGTCGGTCTCGTGTGCGCCTGTTTCGCAGTCATTCTGTTAGTCTGGCTTTTTTGAGCAAACTTTAGTGTGGTATAATAAATAAACATAAAACCGTTGTTTCAGTCCCATGCATGGACACGCAAATTGGCCTGTGGGCTCGTGGTTGCTGTTTTGTTTTGGGCCACCAATCGTGGGCTGTTTATCTACTCTTTTCTGCCAATGGCCTGTCCTGGTTGAATAATAAAAAAAAAAAATAAAAATACGCAGCATACGCCTGGTCTTGTTTTGGCCACCAAAGTGTAGGCTGTCTCTTTGAAAAAACAATAATGAGGAGGCTCCCCACTCACCAGAACACCCCGCATTCCTCTCTAAGCAAACGAGTGAGTCCAATACCGGCCGCAAACCAATTGTGACTCCATCCAAGCTCGTCCTAGGTCTAAAAGGCTCATAGGAAGCTAGTCTAAGCTATAGCTTGTCGTTGAGGGTTACTACTTTCACCCTCCAGCTAACACATACTGTTAACAGGTAAGTTTATTAAATAAAACTGTTTTTAAAAAAGGCACGCCTGTTAACAGTTTATTAGATGACAGGTATAGTGGTAATGACGGGCAGAGCACAATTTTTAGCACAAAGGCATTGCAAGGGCTAGTTTTTTTAACATTACCGCTGAATACAGAACGGGCGTTTGACGGGGAGCCTGTTTTTTATCACTACCGGTAGTATACAATGTTAGGCCTATTAGAGCATGGTTAATAAAAGTTTGCCGGGCGAAATGGAACTGCCAAGTCACTTTCAGCCATTAAAATAGTCTACACATGGCAATGGTTTAGCCAAGAGATACTATTAAAAATAATTTAAGTATCGATTTGCACATGAAGCGGCGCAAAGGTTGGCGTTTCACCAACCGCCCGCCGCCATTCTCTCTCTTTCCTTACCCACCTCATATTTTGTTAATGTGGAACCCTCATTTAGCCTCTCCTCAGATTTTTCTTCCGTGACGCTTTCAGTCGACGACAAGATTAGAACGTGCCAATAAGTCATTTGGAGCTGCTTTTGCGGTATAAGTCTAGCTTAGGGGCGTACTGTAGGTCCTAAAGCCCTAAATCGACCATCATTCAACATCGCATCAGGGTCCACAGATGAACATGAAATGTCGCATCAATCACACCTGGCTATAGTGGCGCCACCGGCGGCGGTATGGCACGCACTGTACGTAGTTACTACATCCAGTCCACTTCTCAGATAGCGGAGTTCAACAGTATATGCGGCCTCCAGCGTATAGATGCTGATTGAAGTTTTCTCCTTGCAAGGCAATTCGGCCAGTAGGCGTATTCTCTAATTTTGCGGAGGTCTCGTGCACGCAACGTCGTCGGGTCGGAGGATCAGCCGACAGGTGTCAGCCAATGTTACGCCTGCTGCTCTTGCTAAAATGGACTAATCGTGCAGATAGATATAGAGATGAAAACTCAGGAAAAGAATGTGTGAGGCGCCCGGCCACTTTGTTACAAAAAATTCCCCGATCCTTGCGTCCTCTTCGACCACGCCGCGTTTCTGGCTTTCTGCCCGCGTTGCTTCCGGCAGCACTAGTAGATGGCGGCATGGTCCCCTAGTTGGTCCGTTAGTCCCTTACGCAAACGCTCTCGCCGGTCGTCGTCTTCAGTCGTCGCCCGTTCCGATCCAGCCACGGGCCCCGTCGATGAAGCGACTGGCGAGCGAGCAAAAGAGCCCTGCTGCCACTGTGCCACACCAGATATATATAGATTGCTTCGACGCATGGCATTTCCGATTTCCGTGCCATTGCTATGGCTCGCTTCTAGTGCGACACGCATTGGTCCTTCCAGCGTCTGAATTCTCACCTCTAGACCCTTCTCAGTCAACAAGGTTGTAGCTTTGCGGATGCTTGAGACTACGCATTTCAAGCTAATCAATCTTGAATTGTTGCCATCATATGGGATCATGGTAGCGTGCGCAATTTGTAAGCCGCAAGCTCGCACGCCCAACAAGGACTAGACTCTCTAAACAAATTAAATCAGATGAACACCGAGACCATGTTTTGTCCGGTGTCAATTAAATGCAGTAATTGAGCGGTCATCTTTAATCACTAGAAGTATATACGGCACACTGCCACACGTCTTATTCTACTTGTTGCACCATATATACTCGCCGTCGGTAAACAAAATTACAATCATCGACAAAAAGTCGATTGTGTAATAGTGTGTGTGGTATGATCGAAATATTTTGTGTCGCGGTCGAACATGCTTTCGATCATGTCAAAAGAATGTGCCACGACTGCTACCCATATGGGATCTAGATAATTTATCCTAAGTCAAGATAATTCTAATTGGAATAGATTAGTACTAAACTAAATCCTCAGTAAAATGCAAACTTCTAGTAATGGGGCCACATGATCTTGATCCGGCATAGGATTGAGTATTTTACACTTTATCGCCGCCTCCATCGGATCAAACATCCTATGACCCTGTGATTAGAAGTTTGCACGGCCGCTACGAAATTGTTTGTATATGAACTGTTGCCAATCAGTGGCGAAACAACCCAATGCTACTGCTGAAACACCTGCAAGAAAACGTAAACTGAATAATACCGTAGCACAAAGTTTACAACTTAGTGCTTACTTACGCAGTATGTTCACCAAAACATTCACTTAGCGATGTTTATGTTTTTGATATTTGCATAAAATTGTGCCTCACAAAGGCTGATTTTTTACATTTGTAAATATCCTAATGACTATTTCTATGGTTTATTGCACTTGGCCTTTTATACAAAATTAGTAGTAGAAATGTTCGCCATAGGTAGATTTTATTCACAATCCGCCATTGTTGCCAATTCTAATTATAACCAAATTTATAGAGAAGACCTTGTGTGCGAAATTAAATCAAAACAAAACAAACTACTCACAACTATATCACCAAACACCTGTGTGCATAAAATTAAAAACAATATCAAAACTTGAATCAAATCAAAACCACAAGTCATCTGATCTTCCAGTAGCAATATGCGCATCACCATTAATTAGCTCGCTAATACATCGCCCACAACATCTCATATGAACACAATATGTGTCTTCCATGTCAACACATCCATACAAGCAAAAAAACTTTACACATATGGACCAATAGTGGTGACATGATAGTGACTTAATCAAGCAAACATGAGAAAGAAGTACGTCCAAATAAAGTCGAGCGCAAAGTACGAAAGAACGCACTAGAAAGAAATACGGCGATGGTAGGTAATTCCGCTATGAGATGAGCAAATATGAGACGAAAGCCGGCAAAGTAAGAGGTAGAGAGCGCGTGGGCTCAACCCTTCAAAGTTGCTCCACTTGTCTCCCTAATCTTATTACCCTACCTCTAAAAACGCAAGAACTTCTTTGTTCTCGGTCCATTCCCAAACTGACTAAGAAAGGCTTAAAAGGCCATTTACTGAGAGCAGTGTATGCTATGGAAACCCTGAGCCATTTGACGAAAATCTGCGAAACCATGGTAAAGTCATCTAAATTTACCATCACAGCATGTA
This sequence comes from Hyparrhenia diplandra, assembly GCA_015847255.1. Classification (NCBI taxonomy): domain Eukaryota; kingdom Viridiplantae; phylum Streptophyta; class Magnoliopsida; order Poales; family Poaceae; genus Hyparrhenia; species Hyparrhenia diplandra. The sequence continues at coordinate 56,685 of JADLZK010010475.1, read as the reverse complement.
TATGATATGATGATACATGACCTTGTAAAATATCTTGTCGAGCTCGACTTCGTTTGTGAGATATAAAAAAATAACAAATTTCTATCTCACAAGACGAAGTCGAAAGTTTGGACTACGATATTTACATGATTGATGAATCATCATATCATCTACATGTGATTTTGGTAAATTTAGATAGCTTTTAGTCGATGAGACTGACGCGATTTTCACGGCAGATAGTTTTCATAGCATATCGTTACTCTACAAAAATGCCCTCGAGAGGCACTAGATTATATGCAAACAGCTCAAATTTCATCTTATTACAGTATGACAATAGTTTACATAACAAAGAAGAGAAACCCTGGAATGAAAAATGGGCAATCCTGAGCCCAAATCCCTGAAAACAAGCGGTTCTCAAACTAGAACCCAAAGGAAAAGGATAGGTGCAGAGACTCAATGGAAGCTGTTCTAGCGAGATCGAGTAATAGCGATTAATCACAGAACCCTATAATATAGGTTCTTTATTTTATTTTTAGAATGAAATTTGGAAGGATTATGAAGAGGTATAGAAAATTCATATATTTTTAGAATTATTGTGAATCTATTCGAATCGAATATTGAGTAATCAAATCCTTCAATTCATTGTTTTTCGAGATCTTTTTAAAAAGTGGATTAATCGGACGAGGATAAAGAGAGAGTCCCCATGCTACATGTCAATACTGACAACAATGAAATTTCTAGTAAAAAGGAAAATCCGTCGACTTTATAACCAATTGGCCTCCAAAATGATTAAAAACTAGAAGATGCACATCATAGTATTATCATAAATAAGATAAATTGTGAAAAATACATCTCATAATAATGTATCGCTAACTATGCTTATTTGATAAGTACTATTATTCTTCAGAATTATTAATATTTTTAGGATGGAATTAGCAATTTTGTGTATATGTTATTAGGGTCTAGTTATTTAATTCTCGCCTAATACCAGCAATGCCATATTGTCTTCCTATATTATTATTATATATAAATAGGTCGGGATCCCTTTGCTTCGACATACTAGGTCGAGCAACAGCAAAACGCTGCGTGCCATCTCATTACTGCCGTTGCTCTAGTTTGGTTCTTTGGTCGCAAGCATGGCTGGCGCCGGTGGAGGAGGCGCAGACGCCGGCGATAGCTTCTGCAGCGACTTCATGGTGCTGCGGCCGGACAAAGGCGGGCTCTACGCCCTCGTCCACCTCATGTGGTCGGGGAAGGTGTCCGAGAACGCGGCCGTGGATTGCCCCGCCGGCACAGAGATATCTGACTGGCGTAGGCGGTGGGCGTTGCTCGTCTCGCTGGTGGCGCAGGTGCTGATGCTGTGGGCGAAGAAGCCGATCGCCCTGATTGGGGAGAGTGACGGGTACTGGATGAACCTCGTCAACGAGAATGGCGGTGGCGTCCTCGTGCTCGTCCTCAGAGCGCTGCAAAGGTAATTGCTTGCTTTCACTCGTGTGTCACACCGTAGCTGAACGTCTGAACTCTGAGACCCATCCAGCACTCTCATGTCTCAATAAGTTTTGGAAAAAGAATTCATCTCCAACTCTAATTCTGCATGCCTTTACTCAGATTCAAACACTGCTGCAGACGACCTAAAAGACAACACATTACATATCTGCACAACCGTGTGTCGCAACTTAAGTTGAAATCACTTTGATAATAGCGCACTTGAAACACGGGTGAATGGTCCGATCACGAGAAGATAATGGCGCACTTAGTTCAGGTCTTAGATTATCCCCGGTCAGTTCATGGACTCGACTGTTTCATTGGCATAGATATATGAAGGTCGTATATTGCTATCGATGGTACAAATCAACACAATTGCATTTATGGCCCTATAGGTTCCACCTATCTACAGGAATTCTTCCATTCGTTTCTGATCACACGCATGAACATTCCTCTTACAATAATATAATATGAAGATTTGTGTAGTGCTGTACTCCAACCTATAGGTACTCTTCATAATGTGAGGAGTAAGCTTACTAACTGACAACGTTTGTATATACATGTATTGCAATTTTAAGAAGGGATCGGAGCATGTATCAATCTCAAATCGCGATCGGGCCCATTCACCCGTATTTCATTAAGAGGAGGAAAACCAAAATCCAATTACAACAAGCCCCGATGCCGAGAAGACATCACGAGCGAAAAAGCAACAACGAAGAACTTAAACATAAGCGATAAGCGAGGAAGCGAGGCGGGGGAACCCTCACGCAGCGTCCGAGCAAGCTGCGCCTATACAGAGATAACTCAACAACTAGTAGCTAAAGGTGATCGTGGCCAGTAGAAGAAACACCTCGTCGACAAAGCATCTGCCGGAGCGACCTTGGTGGCAAAGCATCCACCACCTCCTCGGCGCAAAGCATCCGCCCAAAACACGACCTCGTCGGTGGCAAAGCATCCACGGGAACCATCACGGCGGCAAAGCATCCGCCCGTAAAGACAAACGACCTCGTCGGTGGCAAAAACCAACACGGCGGCAAAGCATCCGCCGGAGAGACTACGACTCGATCGGTGGCAAAGCATCCACGGAACCTCCTCGGCGGCCAAGCATCCGCCCGAAGCAGCGGCGGCAAAAGCATCCGCCAAGCGGCGACTACGGCTACGACAAACACCAATGGACATACCAAATGAAGGCGACGCCAAGCACAATAGGCCCGTGCGCGGCGAGCGGCAAGACAAGCGGCGAGCCGCCGCAGATTCTTCAGCGGCGCCATCAAGAAGTGACGCCCAGGCGCCATCGCTGCGGCCTTAGACTAAAGGCGGGGCTTTACGAAATCCGGCGCCGGTGACGAAGATAGGAGACTCGAGACGGCGCCTTCAAGAAAGGGTGCGGCGCCAACGGCGTCGTCGTCGTCCGCTAGCTGCGTCGGTGAGCTTTCGCCGCGGAGCTCCATCACATCCACGTCCCACAGAGAAGGCGAGGCGCGCCATCCCACCACCACGGCGTCGATGGCGAGCCGCGAGCAGACCGCCCACCACCGCGGCGCAAGGCGGCGTAGAACAAGCGCGCCACGCCACCCAAGGCGCCACTCGCGCTGCACCGGCCACCTCGAGAAAACTGCCACGGCGGCGGTCGTCGCTTCTCTGCACACGGAACACGCGGTTCCGGCTTCGCACTAGCGGGAGGCGCGGGGGCGCCTGCCGCGACCACGCTGGCCGCGGCACCGCCCCAAACGGCCGCCCGGGGGCGCCAAGGGCCCACCTTCCCGGCGGGTAGCACCGAGGGGCGGCCGGGCGCCGAGGCGCCACCGCGCCGCTCACGGCGGATCCGGCGAGGGAGGTGGGGATGGCCCCGGCCCTCCATGCCGAGGCACCCGCCCGGCTGCTCGGGGACCGACCGGCAGCACCGGCGGCAGCCGCTGCCGCCAAAGGCCATCCGAGCTCGTCGGCGCGGATCCAAGGAGGAGAGGCGGGATCCGACTTGGAGGCTACGGATCCGGGCAGCCGGCCGGCGAAAGCTGCCGAGGCGCCCGGTGAGGTGGTGGTGGGGTGGGGTGGGCGGAGAAGGGGGGTGGAGTGGGAGGGACGCGACACGCCCCTTGTTGAGGCGGGATCCGTGTCTGCCGCCCGCCGCGGCGAAAGCAAGGCAGCGGCGGCGGAGGGGCTCTTTGGCGGAGGTGCACGGCCGGCGGGCGCGGCCCAGTCGCCACGGGAGGCGCTCGGGGAGCCGTTCGCGTGTCTGTTCACGAGTGTCGCACCGTATCAATCTCAATGGATCTGTAACTTTTACGCTAACTTCAGCGTTTTTGGAAACTTGTGGTGCACAGTCATCTGAATTCTATGGTCGCGCGAAAGCGCTATATCAAATCTCTCATTGCTGAAATGCTACTTGCTAATTTTGGGATTTGATGATATTGAGGAAATTGCCGAACGGCCCGAGTTCAAGCTCGCATGAATTTCATTGCAGGCTTCGGCGCAGAGCTTTATATGTTCGCTTCTGCATCAGTGCGTTAAGTAACTTAGAGATTGAAATATTTTCATTTAACTTTGTTGCCAAGGGGCAAGTGCTAATCAGTATATGAGAAACAAAGTGACAATTTCCTAATGCCGCATATAAGGGTAACTTGTTAATGTGTTATAAAAATCTGTGGTCAGAATATAGGCCTGTCAGCCAATATCGATAATGTCTGGTGAACCACAAGAACTTCATGGAGATATTCTGAATATGCTGGCTGCTGCATCCTCGTCTTGTTTTATTTTTCCTATTATTTTGGTGCATTTACCCCCTTTCCCATGGAAATAGGAAAAAGGTGAAATGCTGACTACGATGTCAGCCATGGTGCGCAGGGGAAGATGAAATTTCCAGACGGGGCATCTCCCAACTACAGATCCTGCGTAGGTGTTTGGAGAGTCGAGCTAGACGAAGTAAACGAGAATGGCAAACTGCCGCGCTGCTCTATCGATCATGTATGAAATGGCATGCGGGAATTTGGGCTCAGGTCATCCAGTGATGGTCGAGCATTTGGCGGGTCGAGCCTCGATTTCTGTGCCTGCAGAAACTCCCGTTGAGGCTGGCCCTAAGTCAAAGAGGATTTGCGTTAAAGTTTAATATTTGGTATTTCTTGAATGAGTGTGGCGATATAATAACGGAGATGGTAGAGCCGTAGATCAGGATTTTCACAATCCGATCAGCGGCAAATTGAATTTTCATGAGCCAGAAACGCGTACTTACCGCCTGCCATCTTCTTAGCCTCGTAACGTGTCTTCCTCCCAATTTCCAGAATTTGCACCGCGGGCGTTCGTGGTCGTAGGCAAGGTCGCCTGACGCGAGGCCTGGCCGTGGTGGCGTTCCGGCGGCGAGGCCATTCGACATGGAGCAGTGGTGCACAGACTTTGACTTCTCGTGGTACGAGGTCCCGGGCGTGGGCAAGATCCACGGCGGCTTCATGAAGGCGCTGGGCCTGCAGAGGCACGGCGGCTGGCCGAAGACGTCGTCGACCCGGACCGCCGGAAGCCGTTCGCGTACTACGCCATCCGCGAGGCGCTGCGGCGCTTCCTGTCCGAGAACGCCGACGCCGGAGTTCGTCGTGGCGGGGCACAGCCTCGGCGGCGCGCTGGCCGTGCTGTTCCCGGCCGTCCTGGCGCTGCACCGTGAGGACGCCGTGCTGGCCCGGCTGCACGGCGTGTACACGTTCGGCCAGCCTCGCGTCGGGGACGAGGCGTTCGGGAGGTTCATGGAGGCGTCGTGCCTCGGCGGCAAGCCCAGCAGGTACTTCAGGTTCGTGTACTGCAACGACATCGTGCCCAGGGTGCCGTATGACGACTCCGCGCTTCAGTTCAAGCACTTCGGAACCTGCCTCTGCTTCAACAGCCTCTACACAGGACAGGTCCGTGTGTTTACTGGTTTCATTTATGAGTTCTTCACTGACCTCATATGGATGCTTATACTTGAACATAAAAATTGAATTGGTGGTTATAATTTCAAAATGTGTGTATATTCACATATACACATATACTTACTACAATTCGAAAATATATAGAGGTATATTCGATCCATATAGAGAAGAATCCATACAATTGGGCAACAGAACTGTCCTTGCAAGGCAAGCAAAATGAAGCTTGGAAGCAAGAGTATCCATGATTCAAGACTCCAAACCTCGAGCCCACACCCTAGTAGAGTGAAGACTGAATAGAGTAGGCAATAGAGAATCCAGGAATGCTAGTTGTGCCAGAGCAGAGCTGAACTGAGCTACGCTTTTGTGCGGTTGTGCCGTTGAATGAATGGAAAGCAAGGTGATGCAAGAGGCCATGACAAGAGCTACTCGGTGCTGACGGTACCGCACAAGGTGGTGAACGCGGCGTGGGGAGCTCATCCGGAGCTTCCTCATCGGCTCACGTCGCCGGGCAGAGTACGCAGAGGGGTGGCTGATGCGGCTCGCTAGAGGTCGCCGGAGCTCGTGCTGCCAGGGCTCCCCCGCACTCGCCGCGAAAGATTACGTCAACTCCACCAGGCTCGGAGCACGTTTGCTCCAGGCAGATGAGCTAAGCCTCAACAATCACAGTACAGGGCCGTATAGACGTCTAGAAGGAACTGAACATGCTATAGTGTTAGCTGCCTGTCGACTGGGCCATGGATTGTTTGCTGCTTGCGTACAATGATTTTTATGAAAATAGATCGAATAAAAAGGTTTGTGTACTGTACTGGCTGTAAAAACAATTGCCACGAGCAAAGTCTTAGATGTCATCATAAGCATAGTGTTCTGCAATTTTACGATGTTCTAAATCTAGCATATGAAATAGACACATTCAAAGGATGGAAAAACACGATTTACATTCAAAGAAATTAACAAATAATCGATACCGTAAGCCATTTACCTCATGGCTGTCTGTCGCAGATTGCGATAAGTGAGAATGGATAACCAGCGAGGCTGCTCCAACATCATCAACAACATCAGTAAGTTCTGCTTATTGCAGAAGCTGTTTGTTGCAACAGAATGCTGCAAGCTTAAAATTTAACGCGTAAAAATGTTCGGGGTAGAATCCAGGAGAAAGTTTTTCAACAACCAAGAAAATAGGAACCAGCAGAAAGGCCTCTTGAAATATACTCAACAGCACAGAATTCTCTAGTTGGTATGGGCAGAGAGAAATCTTTCCAGCTATTGTTGTCAAGACAGTAGCGATAACCAAGGATCTGTGTCAGCTCTAATGTTACATAAGTAGTTCTCTCAGTGTCAGAAAAGGATTTTCTCCAGAGCAATCAATGCTCAGCTGAACCGAGTGACCAGTCAGAATCAAGATCACGCATACTCTACAAGTAACTGGAAGAGCAATCAGCACCTCTCCAATAAATAGTCTGCCTTCGGTCTCTTCCCCTAACTGATCTAGTAAGCATAGTTCCACTAACAGGTTTTGCATAGACCAACATCGATCACGAGTAACTTTCCTTTTCTCGTATTCCTCATCAAAATGCATGTCAAACAGCATAGCCAGGCACATAACTTGGTGAGTCAATATATAATCCTCATATGATTGAGGTAGGCTCCGAAGGATATGAAGATTTACCTGCATAGCATGCTAGCGAGCTTAGGAGCTACCCTCAGGGAATGCATTACATAAAACATGCTACACAATATGTTATCACAAACCTCAGCTTCCATTTGCACGAAGATCATTGTGCCACTTTAAAATTTCAGACTTTTCTGAGAGCAAACGATAATCCTGAGGGGAGGTCTAAGAGGATACTCTATACTTATCTTAACCTGCAATTGAAGTCACAATGTGAGAAAGCAAGAGCATGGAGAGATGCATGAATGCTTAGAACATATAACGATGGCATAGTTTTACCTTGGCTTCAGCATGACTTTGGAGCCACGTGCTAGCTAGTTTTACACTTTCAGGAGCCATGGTGACTCGCAGAGAGGCTTATAATTTTCCAGTCTATCTATATAATCGAGGAATGAACTTTTTTCAATTTCATCAAAGTAACAGGCTGAGTGCCCGGCTGGCTGTCGCTGCCGTCAGAGAATCAGAATCATCCTCATTCTATAGAAACTTTAATGAAAGCGGCTGGCTTAGATGATGTTCGCGCTCACTGATATCAGAGATAAAGCCTCTAAGGAAATGGCTCAATCTCAGCCGACAACCTCAGAGGTATAAGGCTAAGCGGGGCCATTTGGCTCATTCTCGGCCGGGAGTCGCGACTGAAGCTCCCCATCCTCCCTGGTACTTTCTGATTTCTTCCCCGTTTGTCGCAGATCTCTCTCTACATCACTTTTATCAGCTTTTATTTGCTTTGCGGCCCATTTTATCAAAACAGAGCGAAGATACGCTCCAGGATAGAACTGTCAATGACCAGCTATGTAGGCTGCAGTGGGTGCGTGATGCCCATGGTGCATTCTGTATGTTCTATTCGAGGCCACTTCAGCTTTGTCACAAATAATCAAGCTGCCACCTGTAATCAAAAGAGACTCAGAAAACTTCAAAGGGATGCTACCAATCAAACAAGCAATGTATATATAATAAAGATTGTCAATAATTCAGTCTGAAGAAGCTATAAATGGGATGTTTCACAATTTCTGCCTGTTAAATGATTCATAGTATTTCCATAACTCAGAATGACATGTTCAATGAAGTAAAAGCATCATTAGCTCAAAACTGTCAGTCAAATTACACTGTCACTCCTAGGCTAATCTATCATCAATCATTGATGTCCCAAGCGGCAGCAGCCAGCAAAAAACACCATTGACTCACATAAGAGCCATCTGTGCAACTTTCATAGCGGATTCTCTGCAAAATAGCCTGTGCTCGGTTCTGCTGGCGGTATAGAGCAAGCCGGATGACAAATCAGCACTGTTCAATGCTCTGCTTTCGAGATCATCCCCAACGAGATGGAGGCACTTCAGGCAAAAAGTCGATACCACTAAATGCTGTGCCCACTTGTATGGCCTTGAATCCTTGTGCGCTGAAGTTTGGAACCTCCCCAGCATAAATCTTAGCCATCTGAGAAAAATTGACAAGTCACAATTTCAGCCGGCGTGGTAGAGACACGAGAAGATACTGAATGCAGGGTGTGCTCGCTCAGGTCCCGAAAATAGATGTCGTTATGGGGGCGTGGTCAGGCTTTTCAGCTGCTATGTTTGTAGAAATACGTGCAGCATTTAAATCTTCAAATAAATTTGTTAAAAACTAGACTTAAAGATCTTTCCGATGGTACACTAATTACTTTGGCATAAAATTTGTATATTTTAATATATAATTACCGATATTTTTTTAGAACTTTAACTCTTAGAAAGCGAAATGGCTATTTGGGCCGGATAGTAACAAAACATTTCACTGCTAAGTTCGCATTAAATGCCTGAGACAGACATAAACCAAAACAGGTAGTACACTTAAACCAGAGCCTTGAGAACTTCCATAGGATGCTGAAAACAGCAGTCAAAACCATCTGCTGGTTAAAATTAGAATTTTATGGTGAGGCAGATCTAAACCAGTATCATCTGGAAATAGGTTGCGCAAGATATTACTGTCCAGACCCTCTGAGTCTTCAATTCCAATATAAAATAGCATTCAACTTTTATGAAATATTTCAAGCCTCAGGGTGATGATTTTACGGTGTTTTACTTTGAAATCTCGAGTATCATGCATGGAGGATAATTTTAAGTGGGTGGGTTGATAGGCCACTGCTGGGTTGTTAGCTTCCTTCACCACATTCTTTTTGGATCTTGACGCTTCTTCTCTGAGCATCATCTTAGTCATCAATTGCATCATCGTCCATTCACATGGCCATTAAGCTACATTTGAAGAGTGCCTGCTACAAAATTACAAATGAGACACTACATCAGAAAGATCTCAAGCCTGACAGCATACTTATCTCTAGTTTAGAAACTTTTAAATGAAATAATTAAGCAACTATGTACAAGCGTGCTGTCATCAGTTAAGGAATATTAGCATGACTGCCATTGATCGAGGGGTTCTTGCAGAGCAAGGCATCATTTATTCTCTACTTAAAACAAAAATGGAGACACACGACAACAAACTAAGCCTGTCCTTGAAACGCATAACAGTAACGCGGTCCCTCCATCCTAGCCAGTATTCGCATGCGCTAAAAAAATTACGCCAGGACAGAGACATCATTAACTTCGCGTGAATCCAATTCTCACAGCCCGTAAAAAGCAGCTGTTTCAATATTGCAAGCAGCGCCGCCCACAATCCATAATGGCCACAGACCCCAATGCCCCACCCACAGGCTACAGTAAGCGAAGTCGCGATGACTGAAGCGAGGAAGAGTGGATGCGTGCGGGGCCGAAGCAAGGCGTACAACTGCAAGCAGAAATGGCACTGCTGCTGTAGATGCTGAATACTTTTCGACCCGATGCGTCTGTGAATACTACTCCCTCCATTGCATCTTACCGTGACAAGGCTGTTTACAGATACTTGAGGATCAGGGGCGGGCCTACCTTAATTCAAGGTTCAATTGAATACCCAAAATTTGGACAAAAACAATGCTATATATAGTCTTCATATGTATATATGTATTATAAAAAATGAAAATAGAGTTCAAGCGAGTGTTCTGCTGGGATTTTTGAATACCCTCATATTTTGAAATGTAAGTTAAAAATCCTGGGCCCGCCACTGCCAAGATGACCTTCAATCGCATGCGAAATCATACTAATCGCATAGTCGTTTCTAGTCACGGCCACAAAGTCTAAGGAGTCTCCAACCAATATAAACTAGTATACTAGCTCTAAGCTAGCAAACGTGGAAGAGAGCCAATAGCATGAGGGGCATCGTGAGGCGCGCGAGACTATCTCTTGGCTCCGCCGGTCTCTTGTCTTTGTGCTATTCAGAATAAAAATTGATTCAGCTAGCTCTAGCAGTCATTCCATTTCTACTGCCCCAGCGATATCACGGGTACCGTTTGCATCAAGCCTTCATTAATGGACCAAAGATGCAATTCCATGCATGTCGGCTTTGGCTGGGCTGTCGCATGCGTAGAATGTTTAGGTTTTGAGAGGTCTAATTAAGTGCCCCCGACGCTCCGGCATGCCCAGTGAGGCTGAAAATTTAAAGCGAAAATATGCCTGAAATATGGCAAGAGCAGAAAATAAATGAAAGGAAATATCAGGACATGCATGTTACCATTTTCCTTCTTGGCTTGCTGTTGAGCAAATATTTGGGCATCCTTTGTAGCCCTGTAATCTCTGCTTCAAATATTCTCTCCAGTAAAGCTGCTTTCTGCTAGCAACTGAGTGTATGCTATGTAAGGCGGAGTGAGAGTAACTCAGCAGCATATGAGTGCACTTTTGAATTTCTTGGTATGTTGCACATCTGCACACAACTTGTGAGCAATGCTTTCTTCAATGTTTGAAAATGTGATGGAAGAGCTTGAAGGAACTTTTTCTGATTAGCAATTGTCTCCAGCAAGCTGGTCCTCTGTTGTTCTAATTTCTCATGCTTGCTTGCATAACTCTTTCCTCTGATTCACAAATAAAAAATCTATTTTGAAGCCAGCCAGCAAGGAAATCACATGGAAACTAGCGCAAATGAGATAACGCTAGCGCCACACCTCATAGGACATAAACTACTTTACCTAAGTTGTTTAAAAATAAGTAAATTGCGTGCAGAAGCAAATAGAAGTAATGAAAAAAGAATTGCAACACAAAGGCAGATGCACCAAAATATGTGTGATGATGCAATCCGACATGAGCAACAATAAGGTTTGGCAGGTGACTATAAAATATTTGAGTGAATCATGCGAATTTGAGAAACTTAAGAAATTGACGCAATGAAATATAATTTGTCCCGAAATGTGTGATCAATCAGCTGTGAAGCAACCAATAAATACCCTTGTCGTAGTCAAAGAGCAAGCAGTGGTGTAACTTCATGCAATATCGAGTATATGGTTCTAAATTATAAATGTTCCAAAACAATCCAGCATGCCAGGCTTAAAGTGGTATGTAATTTATCAACAGCTCCCATAGCTCATAATGCAGGCTGTTCATATTTAAGTCCCTCAAACAGGGAACCAAACAGAGCACAGCAAATTGGCAACAAGTAGAGGTCCATAGTTCCTACTGTGTTGCAACAGATAAGCAATAATGCAACCTGACGAGCTCGAAGTTGGAGGCGCTTGAGCATGAGTGTCGTGGGAGGCGTCGGCAGCGAGGGTCTTCTCAAGGATGTCTGCCGGCGCGGAACGCTGGAACTCCTCCTCGAGCACAAGCTCTATCCCCGGATGCTTGGTCTGAAAGTCGAGACACCCTCTTATGGCCTTCACGTAGTGGTTCTTCTCACAGCAGGTTGTGCGGCTGCCGGTCGTAATCATGCCTTCGCGGCCTCCGTCTCCGCCTTGACCTTGTCCCTCCTCCATTAAGATCTCTCCTGTTCACCTGCGCGGATCAAACTCAACAAGCACCGCAGATCTACAGGTAGGGTTTTGGGATGTGGGCTAGGGTTTCGGATCGCGACGCGGACGTACTTGGCGTAGCGTGACGAGGAGCGGCGACATCTGAGTGACGAGCTCGCGGAGCTCCGACTTGGGGGCGCCGTCTTTCTTGATGGCGAGCACTGGGCGGCGACCTTCTCGATGGAGGCGCGGGTCTCGACGAGGAGGCCGTGAGGGAGCATGACTTGCGGGCGAGGAGGTAGTCAGCGGCTAGCCGGCGCATCGACATCCATGGCTTCGCCGTCAGCGCCGCCGCCATCGGTCTGCCGCCGGCGAGGGAGAGACGACGGCCGTGGTATGATGAAATGTGTGAAGTGGAAGTGTGTCGGACCCGTCAGACGGTCGTGATAGATATTTGGGCGGCTGGGCCGTTGATTCAGGACTAGTTAGGCTCCACATAGCTTTGGACCAAAATGGAGAAAATCTCGGCCCACAGTCTTTAGACGACTCAGGAGATGGTGAATATTTTGGCCTGTGGCAATAGTGGTCGGGCCCTGGCAGCGTGGATTGCAATTTTCTCTTTTGATAAGAGTGCCATGTTTAAGGGCTAGATGTAATTAAACTATGAATGAAATCAACCCACTCGCAACAAAAAAAGGAAATCCAACCCATTTCTCAACAAAATAGAACTATGACTAATTGTGGGCTCTTGAACAGTTTCAACTGTTAAACCTATGGCCGGGCTTCGTATTTCAACAAAGGATCTATCTTGTTGGGGACAGAAAAAATAATTGTCCGTCTCGTTGAGAGTATGTGTTAATATTCTTTGTGTTACATAATTGGTAATAAAAAGATCTTTGAATTAGTTTTCAACAAATTTATTTGAATTACAAATATGGCACTAATTTTCTTGATCGGCACAAATTGTAGTAGTAGCAGTTAATCTAGTGATGTGACTTGAGATCCTGCTGAGCTTCCTACTCCATATCCAACTACGCCCGTCACACCGCCTTTTCTTTGTCTGTACCTAACTTGGGCCATGTGCGATTAGTAGGCTCTCAGTCAAATCTCATGACAATTGACGGGAAAAGAAAACTCGTACTAGAAGCTGCGGAACCGCCGAGCTGTTGAATAGAGAAGAGTGCGCGTTCTGCCAATGCGCGAGTGTGCTGTACTCGATTCCTATACGTACTCTGCCACGGTAAAGAAGCACTACGAACGCTGGTAAATAGTAACCGCATTGCTACGCCAAGGCGACTTTGTTCTTAAAAGCATCACCGGCACCGCACGCTCGTAGGAGTACATGCTATGAGCTCATATTGCTCTTTTCCGTGTCGGCTCTGAAAGCAACAAGGGCCATCCGGAGTCGTCATAGCAACTGCTGGGCTCGACTGTTGCCCGCCGCCTTCTGTCATTCCGTTCCGTCTCAGCGCGAGGCATGTCGCGGCCGAATCCATGACTGCCGCATCCCGGCGCGCGACTGCTGCTATGATTCGTCCGACGTGGCGGCAATGCAGATGTTAATGAAATGACGCGGTAAAAACTCAATGAAATGGCCCACTGAAACGCAGTGAGCAAATATGATAGAAAGAAGCTCAGTAAAATATTTAGTATAAGTAGTAAAGCTTGCCATGAAAGGAATTATAGCCAGAGAAAGTAGTATTATCAAAGGGATTCAGTGAGGTCTTGTAATTTTACAGTCCAGAGCCCCAGGTAGTAACAGTGAGAAAATTGTCTAACAGTAAGTCGAGTTAGAGAGGCTTGTTTGGGGTCGGCGGCTTAGAGGCCGTACTTTTCCCGCGCAAAGGGGCCAGTAGTGTTTTTGCGAATCGTAGTTTGCCAGGTATGGTGGAGACCCGGGGTATGGTGTGGGTAGAATGTGCATTTTGTTTTTATTGTTTCTTTAAAGAGAGCAACCCTGGAGATGGTGAATTTAGTCGCGATGCTGCAAAAGTTAGGATTTAATAACGAAAATGCATATAAAGTTTTGCCACAACATATTGGTAATGTCGATAGTCGCCGCATAATGCAAAGAAATACGGCCTCTTGATTTTAGGGAGTCGGAGGGAAGTGAATGTGTGAAGTATCGAATTATGTAGAAACTCTAAAAGATATATAAAATTCGTTTGGCTCTTGCTCCTGGGTGCTAAATGTCGATTAAACAAGGTCTTCCTTTTCGGTGGATGATGAATCCTCCTCATCTTTTAAATAAGGGGAAATTATCTAGAGATGATTGATTCATATAAAGAGAGGAATAGGATGTGAGGATGCATTTGATGAGTTGTGTCGATCTGAAAATGCTCCAAATGCTTTCTCGAGATATTCGAAAGACCTTTACCTTGTACAAGGAATGTAGGGGGATGCGAGAAGGTAGAGCAAGTGTTTCTACGTTTCTTATTGATGAATCACGTGACATATCAATCAAAAATGGCTAGGTTGTGAGGGTTAGTTCTTGAGGTTGTGCTCTGTTTTGAGCTTTTTATATCATTTTAAGACATAGGCCCCATTTGTAGCATTAAATAAATATGGTATTACTATTATATATTATGTAGGTTTGTAAGCGATAAGGGAGAGGTTATGCAGAAAGAGAGGTTTTGGGCCTAAAGCATGTGAGATGATATCATCGAGATGTGAAGAGAAAACTTTGTTGAGATGCTTGGTACTCATAAGCTACCAATTGCTGAGATCCGTGGACAAGAGAATATGATGGAGCATCCAATATGAGAGGAAATTGTGGTTTTGCGAAAAAAAATTAGAGTGATGACAATCCATATGCATTTTATATTCATTGCTTTGCACATGATTGCATTTGGTAGTGGTTCTGATTGGTGAATGTTGTGCGAGCATTAAGGATTTCTTTGACTATATCAATTTGATTGTAACCAATGTTGGTGCCTCTGAGAGGAAGGATTTATTGATTGAGAAGCATCATGATAATATTTGAATAAATTGGAAAGTGGAGTGATACTTTCGGGGAGAGGGGTAGCATCAAATGACCGGCTTGGTTGTAGCCACGAAGATACTAGATGGGGCTCGCACTTTATGACATTACTTACGTCATAGTCAATGTGGGATGCTATTATACCGGCGTTGGTTTTTGTCAATCAAGAAAAGCGTCCGAGCAAGCAATGGTTACGAGATTTGGTTCACATAATGGAGATTTTAACTTTGTGTTCATTATGAAGATGATGCTGAAATTATTTACGCGTACAAATGAGTTGTCAAAATGCGCAACGAGATCAAAAATATTGTACAAGCCATGTCTTTGCTTGTTGATGTAAAAGCACGACTAGTTGACCCGAGAATAATGGTTTGGGAGAAACTATTTGCTGAAGTTCAGCATTTTTGTGAAGAAAATAAAATTGAGATACCATCTATGGATGCACCAAGATAACCAGAGATATAAGTCGTTCAGAGGCGAGAGAAAGGGATAATGGTCGAAGAACACCATTATCGTGTTGACGCCCTTCTATCTTTTGTAGATGCTGTAAACGGGGAATGAGCCATCGCTTCAATGAAAAATTTCTTAAAGTTACTTGTATGTTTCTCTGTCTTGATCCCGGAAGCTCTTTCTCTCAGTTCAGTAATGGACAAACTTGTCAGAAGCTGGGGATCTATGATGCAACTTCTCATAATGATCTTTCAATATTAGGGATCAACTTGAAACCTTTATTCTTCATGTTAGAAGAGTTGATGATTTCTTTGATTGCAATGATTTTGGGGAGTTTGGCGGTGAAGATGGTTGAAACTAAAATGCATGAGATATTTCCAGTTGGTCTGTCGTCTAATTGAGCTTGCCTTTGCTCCCTTCAGTGGCAGCAACATCTATGGAAGGAGCCTTTCGGTTATAAAAAATAATAAACGAGCACCGATAATACTTTCTCATTTCTAAGATGGACAATGATTAGCTCAATCATTTGTGATATCTTATCAAGAATATTTGAAAAGACGATAATGATAAAATCGTAGCGCCAAGCGCGAATGTCAAGGATCTCCACCTAGGCCACCTCCCGCCTCGCGCGTATAGTGCTTTGCGATATGTTCATTCAATTGTCCACATCTGCAGCTTGTTTTGGCATTTTCAAATAATTATGACTTCCATTCTGTCTCTAGTGAACTTATATACATATATATCTGTTAATTAGCATGTATGTTATTGTTACAAATCAATAGTAATTAGTTAGTCGGTAGCATGTCATGTCGGCCGACCGTGTGCAGTGTGCGGCCGTCGATTGAGCCCGAAGATCACGGATCCCACGGCGTGCGCGTGTTTTCGCTGAAAGCCCCTCCACGTGGTGTTTAAATCTAACCCGTGTGTTTAAGTGAAAAACACCCGGATTTCAAAATGCCCGTGGTTAATGTGTGGTTATGTAACACTGGATACGTTCTGGTTCGTCGTAGCTAAATTTTTATCGTGGCTCCGCCACTGGTTCGTCGGAAGTCCCCCGTCTTGCTCCCTTTCGTGGCTCCTACCCGTGCAAATGCAGGGACGATAAAGAAAGAAAAACTAAATCTAAAGCAGTCGAGATAACTTGTGCAGATCAAGCTACAGGCTCCAGGCAAGCTCAATAAATGTAATAACTGGAGCAGCACCAGTAGCAAAAAAGTGAGGCTGATTACCTACTTGCGGTAAAAATACGCTTGTCGCTAAAACTTTACCGTCAGTGCTACTGTACATCACGCGAAAATTTGTACCAAAAGGGGTGAGGATGCGAAGCGGAGCTGGCAGCGCGCCGCACACACACAGCGCAGCGCCTTGCCGATTTACCGACAGCACGCGACTGCGGCACCACCGCCTGCCTCTGCCTGCCGAGCACGGCACCTCGAAGCATGCGGACGAAAAACAAAGTACTGTGCTCTCGCCGGACCCGCCCGGCGGCTACCTCACTGCTGACAGTAGGGCCCAGTTGCCCGTGGCCCCCAGCCGGCCGGTGCCGCTGGCGCGCGGCGCGCTTCATCGCCTCCACTCCCACTCGCCTCGTCCCGTCAGTGCGCGGGGGCGTGACGGCGAGCGCCGATCACGTGCTGGCCCAGTGGAGTCACTGACGCTGGGTGCGGTAGCCGGCACGCGTGGCGTGAGCATCCAGCTCCCTGTCGACCTCCGACAAAAAAAAAGATTCGCGCCAAGTCAAAAAAACTCCTCCGACGTCGCCCGGGACCCGCGGCCCACCTGTGCCGTGAACAGCCGCAGCGCTGACGACAGAAGGCAAATCCACGAGTTCGCGCATCAGGCGGAAGCTGAAGCTGGGCGTCACAGTCGCAGCGGCGAAAACAAGGGCCCCTGTGTCGCAAGTTTGTGCCCTGGCCCCTGACGGCCTGCCTGACCCGTTTGGCTTGCCGTCAGCCTTTCGTCGGTAGCCAGCTCGCCCTGTGCGGCTGGGCTGTAATTCTGCTGTGCAAAATGCGAGGGAATTTCTGCTCTAAAATTGCCGCTCCGGTGCGGCATTGGCCGTTGCCCGTTGAGATATGCGTTTACTACCCAAGAAGAGAACAGTTGCTGGCTCGGATCGGATGGCCTGAAGGCCGGCCGACGCTGGCGCTGACAACGCCCGCGCATGCTTGACTTCTGGCGCTGCGTTCGCAACCGAAGGCCTCCCTCGCTTACAACCCGTCACGCCCGCGAGTGGCGCGGCGTACGGCGAGCCAATCAAAAGCTGCGAGGAATGTAGAGGTACCGAGGCCCGCGGCGAGGAAATCCCCGTCCGCGCGCCATTTTAATCGCGTCCTCACGCAATTTCCCATTCCGCTCCCGCGCTGGCCTGCGCCTGCTCCCCACCCCGGCTGGCGTCTGCGTCTCCTTCCCGAGAAATGCGACCGCGCGCCAGAAGCATGCCCCGCCCGAGGCCCGCGCTACTGGGGTCCCCGCCGCCGCCGGCTCCGCTCGCGCGTCAAGCCGCCCCCCGAACGCCGCCGCAAAGCAGCCGCCGACGAGGCGAAACGCGACGCCGCCCGGTAACACCAGTAAAAATCTCTCGCTCTCGCTCCCTTCTTCTTTTTCTGTTCTGCGCCAGCGTCGCCGCTTAGCCTCGCATGCTCTCTCGGCATGGCGCGTCTCAATCCGGTGATTAGTACTTGAAGCTAATGATGAGGCCGCGATGAAGTCAATGAATCGAAATCGAAATTCAGGCACGCCGCTTGTCTTGTACTTACTGCCCGCCGCCGCATAGAATCCGGGGTGGCGATGGCGTCGACCCTCCGGCTAAGCAAACGTAAAAGCCAGAAGCCAGAAAGGCCGAAGCGAGTTTGAGCGAAGCGAAAGCGGCGAGCTGCTTGCTGGCGCTGCTCGCTTTCCCTCGCGCTCGCTTCGTCGCTTGCTATCATTGCCCCTTTGTTCGGCGTGCGGTCGTAATAGATCGTGGCGCGGCGGCCGCGCTCCACCGTTTCAATCCGTCTTTGCTGCTCTGCCGTGTGCCGTGAGCGGTGATGTGACGCCTCTACCATTGGCGCTTTCTGCGGCCGGGGGACTGGGACCGCGGAGCGGCCCGATCGAGATCCGGCGGAGCGCTCCCTCCCGTGCTGCTGCCTCTCCCTGGCGGCGGCAACGACTTCGCGTCGCGAGGCACGGTTGCGCCCGAGTTCGTGGCGTTCCCCAGCTGAAATCGCGCTGTTCTGGCGTGGATTTGCCTCATTTTTTTTGTCGACATGCGTTCTAATGTACTTTCTCCATGAACGAGGAGAGGAGGGAACGCCGCAAGCTCGGCTGAATCGGAGAAAGTGGCAGAGGCAACAATGATTCGTTCTCCCTGCTCATTAAAGGAAATGAGGTAATCTAGTTTGCTGGTGAGATGAATGCTAAGGTAATCTGGTCTGGTTTGCTAGTAGAAATGGGTTTGTCTGTGTTGGGGCTTGTGGTGATTTATTGCATATTGATGGTGAGGAATCTGTTTGTTTGTTAGAGTGCCCGAGGGCGCGGCGGCTTAAGTCAGAGAGTCTGCGCTGATGCGGCCCGCGCCTCGCGCGAGCCCAATAGTGCGGGAGTATTGAGCTGCCCCAATTACTCTCGCCAAGGTAACGGTGATTGGGGTAACCCGGGAGGGGTGAGCGAAACTCAACCGCATCATCCAGAGCGAATCAGGAACGAAAACGCAGGCGCGTTCCCGAGCCCTGGGACTCGACTACGGCCCGACGTGCGCAGGCGGCATGCGGTATTCAAAGGGTTTGGAGCTCAGGCCTTTGCGTGCCGCTGGCGCTGGCCAGCAATAGAAGGTATGAGGGCAGTGGGGTTGTGCTTCCGTTTGGCAATGGGGAAGCTGCCATCAAAAATGGGAAAGTCTTGAGAAGTGGATCCCTAAGTCCGATTTCCTGTGATGGAATGGGAGGATGATGCGCCGGACTCCGCATCATAGACGGCCCGAGTCGAGGCGGGCCACTTATATTGGCATTCAGAGGGGTATGCGGCTGTTTCACGCTTGTTCCTTGCTTTTACGTGGTGTGCTGGCAGCAGCTAATTCGACGGCGCATTCACCTTTCTCTGCTGGGGGTTCTCATACCTGCTGAACGGCGCGTGGTGACTTTTAGTAGTGGAAGAGAGCGAATGTGAAGATGATGGTAGCAGCAGATCCTAACTCTGCCGAAGAATATGCCATATATATTAAGTCTGCAAGCATGCGTGCCTGGACAGAAACGCTTATGGAGGCATCTGCTTTTGCTAATATCTCAGAAGAAACCGTGCAGGTTTGGCTTGGCCTTTTTCCTGTTAGTTAAGCATTTCCTTGCTGTATAAGTTCCTTTTTTCTTGATTTCTGCTGCTTTTGCTGTTTGCTTGTTTTAGTCCATTACATGTATTTGCCTAACAACCATTAGCGGACCCAGGAAAACTTTAGAGCCGGGCAAATTTAGTATGGCCCAGTATTTGCTATAGAAAAAATGTATTCCAAACCTTCAGATATAACTGTATAGTATTAACAACTTCCTTGAGTTCATTGTGTATCTGTGGTCTGTGGAGAGCCAGTGGCTGCCTGGGGTCGCGGTGCTGATGATCTCTGCCTATGCTAGCAATTGAGCATGCTTAATTTAGAGTTGGCTACTCATAAAGTTACTTTTATGGCTTTATATATGTTTTTAGTTTCATATTGTGGCTGGAGCTGTTCATTAGGATAAGGCCAATTCATTCGTTTGTGTAAACTTGACATTTGAAAGGTCAGCTTCTTTCAGTTTATACTTTAAAGGGCGGTTATTAAGGCGTTGCCTAGGTGATGAGCGTCTGGAAATCTGGGGGTCCCGTCGCCGTGGTCAAAAGAATGCAAAAAAGAGGGGAGGGGGAAAACAGAGGAAAAATGGGAGGAAGGGGGTGGTGGCAAACCAAGAACCTGCTGCTGCTGCTGCCATCCCTGCACTTGCTTTGGTCAGTACTTGACATATCCGATCTGGAAGGGACTGCAGCAATGATCTATTTGAGGGCGTAGAACTGTGAGGAAGGGAAAAGAAGTGAGGGAGAAGTTTAGGGCAGCGGCGAATCTGGCATCGAGAGAAGCAAGCACGGCCGAGTCAGGGAGTACTTTCACGCCCAAGGAGCGGGGGCAAGTTGTGGTATGGAGTCGGGAGTACTCGCGTGAGGAGTGAGGGCCGGCGTGGCGGGATTGGCGTCCCCGCAGATGTATCCTTGTAGCTCATAGTAGAGGGGGTAAATGGTCTGTCACGTGAGCTTCGCAGCCTCTTATTTCTATTTTTTTTTCTTTACTTTTTCCGCTCCATGATGTTGTTTGCAACTTGTTATATTGGTATGGCGTCAGCTTTTCCTCGCCTTATCACTGCCTAGGTGTCGCCTAGGTGACTGAAGGTGGCTCACCACATCTTGCCTTACCCCTCCCTAAGAACCGCTTTAACGTCCTTTTATTTTACTGAGTTAAGGATTTTCTGCCCATAAAATGGACAAGATGGTACCGTAACAGACTCAAGTACATAAAGTTTCGCAGTTTTGCATTTTATCTGGTTCCATTAACTATTTTGTCGACCGTCATCTTGCATTCTCTGTTTCGTAATATCAATCTGGTGTTTTGACATTGGCTGTATCAGTTGTGCCTATAAAAACTAATAGAGTTGCTTATGGTCACTGCTTTAAAAATCAGCCCACCCCCCACTGCCTAACCAGGCCTAGTGATTTTAAGGCATTGCTTACTGTAACCCGAAAGGTCTGAAATATTCCTTCGACAGTTTTTTTTTTTTAGAAACCATTCTGTTCATATAATAGGTGTTTTTTTAAGAAACCATTCTGTTCATATACTAGGTGGTTAGGTTTCTAAAAAAAAAGGATACAATAAGTGGTTAGGTGTAAGCATATAACCATGCAACAAATATGTTGTTTCTGTCTTACTTGCCTTGAATAGGTGAATTTGAGGTTTCTAAAAAGGGATCTAATAAGTGGTAAGGTGTAAGCATATAACCATACAACAGATATGTTGTTTCTGTCTTACTTGCCTTGAACGAGCAGGGAAAAGGTTCATAATTAAAATAGAATGTTTTGCCATTTTTATGCATTATGGGTTATGCATTGATCAGCTTTCCACCCTGAGCACAGATGATAAACTGCAAGGCCATACAGAAGCAGCTTCCATGATTTCTAGTCAATCATAAAGAAAGATATCGGCACACAGATGAGTCCTGAAGATAGTATATCATCTTCTCCAAAAGCGAGGCATTCCTGCCAGTCTGCCTTCAGGACATCTGATGAAAGAAGCAAATAGTCATATACATAAACCTGAAATTAGGGACGTGCAGGTTGATGACCAAGTAACTGTGACCCGTGGTCCAAGCGACATGTAACACGAGGCTCTGATAAGAGGTCAACAAATATTGTTGAATGGAGGAAGAAGACCGTTGAAACCCCGAGCTCCATCTTTTGATGAAAGAAAAAGATGCATGTCAAAGTAAGATATTACCTACATCTGCCTGTCTGCTAAAAATCCCATTTCACACCACTGCACAGTTTTTGAATTGGACTAATGCAAAAAAATATATTGCTCCAATTGTCTTGTAAATTTAATGTTGCAAGCTGCCAATGTCTTATTTCATGTTTACTAAGAAAAAGGCAGCTCAATGTTGAAGTGAAGCTACTATGGCTGTAATGCCTGTTCAAATTCACAGAAAGGACTAAGTATAAAGGTGCCGAGTGTTGATTGACTAATATTAAATGACCTGCTAATATGCTCTTAGTATTATTGAGAACTTAAAATACGACAGTCAGATGGAGTAAATTGCAGATAGTGAGCTTAGGTGGTACACTTAAAATATTTTGCCCACTTGAGTACTAGTTGGCTATTTTTCATCCTACAGATAGTAGCACATACAGAATATCACTTACATGGGGTTAATTATGATGAATTGAGAACTGAGCAATTGTTCATTTATTAGAGTTCCCACTTGATCTCGAACCCTGGTGTTCAAAGACTCTGGTACCTCACACTGAGAACTAGTTTCAGCAAATTTCCTGGCCAGCCAGGGCCTGTTCCTCCCTTCTTTTAAGATGAACCAAAGGGATTTTTTTTTCTCCCATGGTCATTTTTTTTTTTTTATTTTGCCACAATCCATTAGAAGCTCAGACTATAAACCATTGTTCCTTTTTCTTACTGATGAGGTGGTAAAACATAAAATAGAAATGTTGAGGAATTCATAGAATTAGTGTGCTACTCTGACACATGCTTCTTTTTTTTTGCCATTGCAAATAATAATAATAATTGCACTTAGTGAGGATATAAACCTGCTACATCTTGTATTCAGAGACCTCATTATTTGTGTTATGAAGGTGCAAAAGGGAGGAAGCAAAGATCACTGCTTGGGAAAATCTACAGAAAGCCAAAGCAGAGGCAGCTATTCGGAAGCTGGAGGTATTGTTTGTGGTCCACATGTATAGTTTGAAATGTTTCAACCCCTCTCCCCTGATCTACTCAGTTTTGCTATGTATCTAATGAAATTAACTGACATTGAATCCTCTGTTCTCCAGATGAAACTTGAAAAAAAAAAGATCATCGTCAATGGACAAAATTTTAGGCAAACTCCGCTCTGCTCAGAAGAAAGCACAAGACATGCGAAGTGTAGTTTCTTCTAGTGAAGATCAGTGTGGTGCGAGGACACCCAAGAAGAAATCTTCCTTTGTCATAACTGGCAAGCCTTTCAGCTGCTGCTTTACCTACCGTTCTTGCTAGTTGTGGCACAGTTGGTGCCTCTGGATCCAGCAATGGATATAGTTCTATTCGGTGAGTCCCTTTGACATTTATATTAGATGTAAGTTAACATCTAAAACTCACAGTAGTTCATCATTAATGCTTTGCTGCTTGTAATTTTGTATTTGTATGTATTATCCCAAAATAGTTTCTAATGCTGGAAGTGTCTTGCTCACTCAAGAGCTCTTCTCAGGCAAACAGTTATGGATGTCAAGTCAGTTGGATTTTGACTACATGGCCTAATTGTCAATGAGATTTGCAGAATCTGATGATCAAAAAATATCATTATGGAGCAGCAGATGGAGAAAGTCATCGAGCGAAATCCACTCATGTAGCTAATGGTGTGGACTACTGAATACTGCTATATTCGGCGACAATGAAACTCTGTACATCACCCGGTAGAAAAGGTTTGTTTCATGAGCTTCATGATAGTTAGAATCTGGATTGAGCTTATATTCATCCCGCTTGATGTGTAGCTTTACTGGAATTGTGTATGTAACCCAAATTATGGGTGTGTTACGCTTAATGAAAAAAAGATCAGGGCTGCGTCTTTAGAATGCAGCTTGCTCTCTTCATTCTTTTGAAACTTGTTTTGATTCTCAGTCTCTCTAGGCTTTGCGGTTCAGTACTGAGACTTATTTTGTTTATTGGTTGGCACTTGTCTGCGATTGGAAATTTGGAATTGAGATGACAAAAATATTTTCCCTCCCTTTTTTTTTGGTAGCATGGTAAACCTTTTGGCAATTGTTAACATGCAATGCAACAAACCCTACAAGATGTGATTGATTTGTGACAAACTGTAGGATGTAGATGTAAAAAGCCACCTGAGATGCATGCATGGCAGCATGTGTGCAATATTGGCAGAACAAGAACAAAAGGTTCGTAAACATGCAACGTTCGAGCTAGTGCAGAACTCGTACAATCTGAGGCTCAGATTCTGAGCCATACAGTCTCCTAGCTTTATTCAGAAGTCAACTAGAATTCTGCAGTCGCGTCTTTTGCTAGGTAATCAGGCATGTGCCAAAATACGCCGATTATCAATTAATTTTTATTTGCGACTTTTCGCTACTCCTGAAACTAATGAATGAAGTGCAAAACATTTACAGAATATTCTCTCAGCATATGAAGATTGCTCAGAAAAAAACTATCAACAAGTTTCTTCTGATATAATCTCAAAAAAAAAAAAAAAGTTTCTTCTGATATACTCCGTTCTGTCCGGCATTCAGGCCAGCACGGCTAAACTTTGCCATGCTATCCAGCGAGCCCAGACACAGCACTACAGGAACTGAATGATAAATTTTTGTGCACATAGATTTCAAATGTGAGATGAAATATTAAAAACTAGTCCACAAGTAAGGTTCAGCTACATGAAGTCATGAAGTGTGGATGGGATGATGCATGTGATTCAAAAGCTCAATAAGGTGAATGTGAAGAGATGAATTTGCTAATCAGGACCAGCTGATGAAATTCTCTTCCTCTCTCTCATAAATATCTCACCACATCTTGATAGATGGATTGAAGCGGGGAGCAAATGGGGTTTCGACTTTGGCTGTACCATGAGTTTGGTGTCTTAGCTCCCCGGTTGTTTCTTTTTATGTAATCTTTATTTAAATTTTTTTCGTGTGTTCGGTTTCGACATTCTTGTACATAAACTCTGCTTCTTCTTAATACAAAGATACGCGACACTCGTGCGCGTTCAGGAAATATCTCACCACATAAACAGATTTGATAATGTGCTATATCATTTAATGAGAATGAAAATCCCTTTGAAATCTTCATTATGATTGGCCTAACACGTCCACTTGTATACTACACATCTTTTTGCATAACTTCCCCTATATGACGATCCAGCAGCATGGGACACATTGGAACATCCTTCCATCTTTCTCCAACCAAACGGCCCGCCGTCTCCAAATCTCCCCACGCACACCCCCACTACGCCACGCAGTTACTAGTTTCGTGCCATGATGCATGCATGCTAATCAAGATGGGGAACCCAAGAGGCAACGAACGACCTATATATGCACGCACCGCACGCAAGGTCGCGCAACTCGCAAGCATGAATATAGTAATGGCGTCCCGCTTCTGCACTAGGCGTCTAGGCCCCAGCCATTGCCCGCACGTTACTATATAAGTGAACTCCCATGCACAAGTGCTAGATACCAAATTATACGAACACTGATCGTCCTTAACGTTGCAAGATTGCATCTTGTCGGTCATCGTAACGCTGTTGGCTTGTCTACAGAGATCAACATAATGGCGAGCAGACGACGGGCGATCTTGTTGGGTTTGGCCGTCGTGGCCCTAGCGGCCGGCGCATTGGTGCGAACCAGCCACGGCGCCGGCGAACTCGACGGCAACAACGCCGCCTTCGCGAAGGCGACCGGGACGCGCTTCACGCTCGGTGGGCGGCCGTTCTACTCCAACGGCTTCAACGCGTACTGGCTCATGTACATGGCGTCGGACCCGGCCGACCGGAGCAAGGCGACGGCCGCTCTGGATGAGGCGGCCCGCGTCGGCGCGACGCTGGTGCGGACGTGGGCGTTCAGCGACGGCGGCTACCGGGCGCTGCAGGTGTCGCCCGGGGTGTACAACGAGGAGGTGTTCAGGGTATGTCGCATCGGACGGCGGTCGTGTTATTAGTTCAATCAATCTTGGCCCTCTTTTTTTTGTTTAGCAATGCAAGATATATGATGTTCCTTATTTACATGTAGCAACTTAATTTTTCTCCTTCTAAATATTTCGGCTTTTCGGTTTCTGATTTTTTTTCTTTTTGAAGCTATATACATGTATTGATGTGTGCATGGATGAATGGATTTTGTGCATTATTGTTCTCTGAAAAGTTTCTTTAGTTTGCCAACAATGGCGGATATAGTATGCACGATGGTAATTATACAGTAACAATTTGATGTCTCTCTGTATAACTTAGGGTCTGGACTATGTGATATCCGAAGCAAAGAAGCGCGGGATCCACTTGATTCTGAGCCTGGTGAACAACTGGGACGGGTACGGCGGAAAGAAGCAGTACGTGCAGTGGGCAAGGGACCAGGGGCACAACCTGAATTCTGATGATGACTTCTTCACGAACAACGTGACCAAAGGGTTCTACAAGAACCATGTCAAGGTCCGTCGACCACTCCATAATCCATACGTGACCAAAGGACATATATTCCTAAATTATCAATAAGCATATGTAAATAAATAATCATCTGCACTAGCATTTATCTCAAGACGCCTGATGCACCATTCTCTGTATGCACAGGCGGTCCTCACTCGTGTGAACAAGATCACGGGGTGGCGTACAAGGACGACCCGACCATCTTCGCGTGGGGAGCTCATGAACGAGCCTCGCTGCCAGAGCGACCTCTCCGGGAAGACTCTGCAGGCATGGATCACGGAGATGGCCGGCTATGTCAAGTCCGTGGATCCCAACCACATGCTGGAGATCGGCCTCGAAGGCTTCTACGGCGAGTCCACGCCCGACCGCACGCACAAGTCCAACCCGGGCGGCTACTCCATCGGCACCGATTTCATCTCCAACAACCTGATCCCCGGCATCGACTTCGCCACGATCCACTCCTACCCGGACCAATGGTAAATTACAACGACACTCGTGCAGCAGCATGGTCCGCGAATGGCAACGACGACGACACGACAGCGTTTAAAACGTACGGCTCTGTCGGTCCTTTGCAGGGTGCCCGGCGCGAGCAACGACGCGCAGGTCGCGTTCATGAGGCAGTGGATGGCGTCGCACGCCGGCGACGCCGCGGCGGCGCTGCGGAAGCCGCTGCTGGTGGCGGAGTTCGGCTGGTCCGCGCGGTCCAACGGCTACACGGTGTCCATGCGGGACGCCTACTTCCGCATCGTGTACGACGCGATCTACACGTCGGCGAGCGCGGGAGGCCCGCTTGTGGGGGGTCTCTTCTGGCAGATGATGGTGCCCGGGATGGAGAGCTGGACTGACGGCTACGACGTCGTGCTCGACCGTAGCCCGTCCACGGCCGCCGTCGTCAGCCAGGAGTGCGCCCGGATCAACGGCCTCAACCAGGTGTCCTAGGACCTAGACTGCAAGTAGCTAGTGGACTGACTCGTACTGGTTGCCAACACGTTGTGATTGTAATTCCACAGAGCCACGGCCAATTGATGTTCTCTAATAATTTAGAGTAATTGCAAGATTCTCTTCATATAATTCTTAATTATTGTTAATTTTAATCAGTAAGAAAATAATTTCCAGTAGCCTGTCAATTAGATTTCCAAATATTGTTATAGATTTGTCGATCAGATTTTAAAATATTGTTAGGGCCCGTTTAGCTTCACGGAATTTAGAGGAATTGGAATCTACTTACTTAAATTAAAATATTTTGTTTGGAATTTGAGATTCCATAACTTTTCAAAAGTTCACAAATAAGCCTATCTCAAAGGGAGTTTCGCGGTCGGTCAATGGAATTCAATTCCTATCTCCCACCCTATGAATTTGAGATAGGCTTATTTGTGAACATTGAAAAGTTATGGAATCTCAAATTCCAAACTAAATAGCTTAATTTAGTAAGTAGATTCCAATTCCTCCAAATTTCGAGAAGCCAAACGGGGGCCCTTATAGTTTCTCGTAAGATAAATATAGAGATGTAGTGCAAGACTAGGTCTCTAGAGTGTACACAAGACATAAAAATATTTTTTGACGGTGTCAATATATAATTTATAGTGCAAGACTCCAAGTTTAAGAAAATATTTTTAGAGATCTTGTAATGTAGAACCTCCTAATTACGGGCCCACACACTTTTGTCATTGTCCCAAAGACCTCGGCAATTTGTGCGGATACACCCGATAACTTAAGAAGCCCCTCGTTGATAACTTATACGGGATCAACAAAGGAGTAGCTACAACATTACAACATTTGTTACAAAAATATAGATCGAGTGCGGAAGAATAATAATATTAATTTTACAAATTATGAATAAGTTATATTTGAGTAAACTTAACTTATTTGCGGAAGCTAGGTAGAACTAGAAGACACCCGGATCATGTCGAGCCCACCGACATAACCTTGGTTAAACAGACGAAGTCAGTACACGCAACAAGGGTTAACAAACCCCGAAAATGCGGGAGTACTCAACAAGACTTACCGACTAAAGAAAATAGAAGAAGACTTCGGGAATGTTGGTCTAATAGGATTCAAGGTAAGGCTTTTAGCAAGAATCAAGGACTCTTTTGCGAAAAAGCTTACTAATAATGAATCCTTACTTTCAATATTTTAATCCCAATTTAGTTTCTTACCTACTCTAGGTGATCTTACACTAGAGCACACACTTTATAGATATTCCATCACTTATTCCAACTCTTCATTGTTTCATAATTAATCTACGATGTAAGGGGAAACCGAGTCTCCATGTCCGAGAAACACGCGGCGATTTCGAAATCGATTAACCCAAATTGGGGAGTTCTTTCCACACGATATATGTAGCACTTAAGCTTGCATATATCAACCCTTTCTTGGATACTCAAAAGCGGAACCGCGTCCTCGCCCACCCGAGCGATTAGACACCTCACACCACGAAATCTAACCCACGGGCATCCGGGACTTTAACCCACGAGTGTACATGCTACTCCCCGCCATCTCTCCACTCTCCATGCGGCGGTTATGCGTTTCGATTTGACACCCCCGAGATCGGGCTTACCGGGAGTATGTGGTCGATTACTAGTTTCGGCCGTCCCGGGGCGGCGCCCGCATGACATGCCATTGGTCAAAAAGACCTCGGGCGCGATGTGCGTTCAAAGTCTCGATCCACATTGCTTACAACGAACGGTCCTTAATCGACAAGCCGAAATACTACTACCGAGACTCCATTCTCAATGCAAATTACCCGACCAGGTCTCAAATTTCAATACCATATCCCAAAGTATGGTTTCATCATATAACATCCTTGTTCATCAAATGCCCATTCGGGCTATCATTAGAGACTTGTCACATTTTGACTCAAAAGTCTAACTAATTTAGCATGGCGAAGCATTTCTAAGTATTTTTACCAAAACGGGTTATCAAGGTAGATATCGAAATAATTAAGAATGGATAATGCATCAATTTGGTTGTCACTCAACTCCTATCACCTAATGCAATAGATTAAGCAAAGGTGATATAAAGCTTTGTAAAACACAAGGAATGTTTAAATGAACCGGGGCTTGCACGTGTTTGCGAGGGAAAAGTCAAATCCTATAGAAAGATTGTCGAAATCAAACTTGACATCATCCTTGTCGACGAACGGATCTTCTCACGAGAAGCTTGATCATCGCGAGCCATATCAACACCTTCTCCAAAGCTTCATCAACACGATCCGACTCACTCTCGTATACTCTACACGTAGATGATGATGCATGCTTTAGCATGATGGAATGGTAAACATGATGCTTGATGATGCATGAAAATGATAAACACTTGAGTATAACTTTCCTTCACGATAAAGTTGCAACCCAACAAAACCAACTTGTTGAACTACTCTACAAAATATCATCACCATTGCCTAAGGAGTTCTCAAGGACCATTTGATTATGGTATGATCCAAGATTCACAAAACAACCCAAAAGTCACACAAAACCTAAGTCACCATATACTAAATACTTCCTTTCTCTAATTAAAACAAATAAAGCATTAAATAATGAATAAATTAACTTTCTCAAAATGGTTCCAAACTTTCTATACAAGTAGATCACATCATAAAACAGCACCAAATAAATTTTCATAATTTTTGAATAAATATTTTATTTTCTAAAAATCATGGAAGATGCATTTTTAATTAAAAATTGTATTTTTAAATCATGCAAAAAACTACTCAAAATCAAAGTTTCCATTTTTCGTGGATACACATACACATAAGAAGGCTGTACAAAATTTTTCAAAAATTTTGAACAAGTATTCAATTTCTATAAAATTCACAAAATCAGGCACTATTCATCATAAAGGAAATTGATAAAACATATAATAAAAAGAAAAAAGAGCACTTGGGCTGAATCTGGCTTGGCCCAATATGAATAGTGAGCAGGCCGGCCCAATTCGGCCTATAAAGACTTTGACTTGGCAACTTTGCAAATGAGCCCCCAAACTTTTATAAAACTACAATTAAATATAAAACACTATTTATATAAGTTAAGAAGTTTACATCAGGAATCCTCGGAAAGCTTCTATTTAAAACTGGGTCCTCCTTCTTCAACCTTACGTACACAAAGTAGAGCACGAACCGAGCAGAGCACGAACAGGGCTTCTTGGCCAGCGTGGGAGCGCACCGGCAGCAAGGGGCGGCGCTCGAGCACGCCTGGGTCAGCTCGCACCCGCAGAGGGGCTGCTTTGCTTGGCCCGAGATGACGTTTGGAGGCGCGGCCACGTGAACCTGTGGCTTCTACGCCGACGGCAGCTGCTGCTCTGCCGTTGTTGCGCTTCCCGGCGGCAACAGGGAAGGAGCAATGGAGGAGTGGATCGAGGCAAGGGAGGTGAGGGTATGCTCAGCCGGCTGTACGGCGAGCAAGAACTGGGGGCGGCAGGTGCTGCTGTGCCGGCTGCCATGGCTGCAGAGGAATAGAGCGAGAGAGAGCTGGAGAGCGAGCGATACTGATGACGGGATGAAGAGATGACCAGCGCCTTCACGAACGTGGCCACAAAAACGTACGCGTGCCCCGCGCGAGAAGCATCTACGACGACCACGTCACGCCGGTGAGCAGGCAAGCAAGCAAGTTGGTGCAGTACGGCTATTTCTTGTAGTGTACTAGTTCATCTTCCTCTCTTCTTCTTCAAAAATTTCCCAAAAATTGAATAGAAGTTGAAAATCTCCAAGAATTAAAGTTGCTCAACTTTTCAAGATAAACATTTTCACTTTTTGAAACATTTCCAAAATCGGCCTAGATTTTGAAATACAAATTTGGGGCGAAATAAAAGTATTTTGGGATTTAAAATTTCTTTAAAATTTTGAACTAAACTTTGGAAACTCAAAATACTAACTTTGTTTAATCTTAAAAGATCTACAAAATTGCTTTTAAAAAACCACCCTCAAATTCTTTTTAGATTTTGAACTGTAGAAAAGGGGTAAAGAGAGTTAGGGGTTAGGGTTTCCGACAGGGGGTAACTTTCGGATTCCTATTCTTTTTCGCGTCTTTTCGATCGACAACGTAACCAACTATAACTAAACTTATTTTTGTCAATCCAAAACTTAACTGGTAAATAACACACAGGGGTGTTACAGATACCTAGTCCTTCCAAATCTTTGAAGATCCAAATTAAACAAAAGATGACAAAGGAGTAAAACTTGAAAGGCAATTGATCTTATCAATGCCCTGCTGGGCTACACTTTTTTTTAGAAGCAGCTCTACACCTACTCGTGGCTGCTTCCGCTGCTGAGCGCTAATGCTATGGGGTGCTCCTCTTGCTGCAGCCAACAATTTTTTTTTAAAGGGAACGGCAAAAGCTTTGCCGTTGATTGCAACCAACAATTCCGATCAGACCAATAATTTTTCACGATATTAGTTAGGTAGGTAACATTATCAACCCCAAATCTCTACTCGAAGTATTAAAATGTTCACTAAATCTATTGTACGTTTCTGTATGTATTTGGCTTGATCAATAAAAAAGAGGTGCCATTTGAACCCAGAAGCGGTAAGCGGCAAAGAAAGTCTGGCCAGGGTACAAATCGCTCGTTGGCACCTGTCCCAGTATAGCAATCACACCTAAACAAAGATCTCTTGTGATAACTTAAAAAACGGTTCCCTGACGAAATGCTGCATCAAACGAAACATGTAGTACTGTAGGCGCAGTCGGCAGCAATGTCCAGCACAGCCTCCAAATCCCCGCATCAACCTTCTCGTCGAGGGCTCGTGGCGGCGACACGCGTGTGTCTGCGTTTTAGACGAAACCTCACGCACGCGCGGGGTTCATCACATCACCCCCCAGACGTCGACGTGAGGCTCATCCATTTGTACAGTGCAGCAGTGCACGGAAGCCGGCCGGGCACAGCCATTTCAGGAGGCTTTTCACCGTATACCCTTATAAAAGTTTCTTTAAAAAAGTTTCTTTGACCACGTGTGTTTTTTTTAAATTTTTTTCTTTCCTATTGTCTAAACTTGAACTTTCTTTTTGCCCCCACATACCTTCTGTCAACTTTTCAAGGTAGCGGCTGTTAACTGCTTGGTCAAAAGACTAGATTGCCCACGGCCACATGCTATTCTTGGAATCTTTAAAAAATCATAGTAAATCATAAAAAAAAATCATAAAATGGAAAATCCAATTTTGTTGGACTTCACGTGAGTAGATCTACACAGTGAACATATAATATGGTATATTTTAGTATAAAGTTTTTGCTGTAGATCTACTCACGTGTAGATCTACAAATGAAATTTAAAGGAAAAACTTTGTACTAAAACATACCATATTATATATTCATTGTGTAGATCTACTCACGTGAGTCCAACAAAATTTGATTTTCCATTTTACGATTTTTTTATGATTTACTATGATTTTTCAAAGATTCCGAGAACAACATGTGAGCCTAGGGGCATTTCGTCTTTTGTCCATGCAGTTAACGGCCGTTACCTCCAAAAATAAAACAGAAGGGTATGTGGGCAAAAAAGAAAGTTGATTTTGTAAATAGACGAAGGGTATGTGGGCAAAAGGATGTTTTTTTAAAATTTTGCCCTTTTTTAAAAACAAATTTCAAATCCGTCCCTAGTTTGAAACAAATTACACCAAGTATCCCTTTTGGTCGCGCCAGGTAGCGGTGGCGTGATTTTTACACATGTCGCGCCACCGCGTGTGGCGCGACCCGTCATCCACGGTGGCGGGGGCGTTGATCGGTCTTTGGCGTGGGCGGCGTAGGGCCCGCCACGTCGCGCCCGATGCATCTTGGCCTTGCGGCAGGAGCCAGGATCCCATCTTGTGCGACTACCAAGTCCCAAGTCCTTTTCCTTTTCTCAGTCAATCTTTGCCACACCCATCTTGGCGCATAGTAGGTACCACTTCACCTTTGCTCCAGAGTCGCAACATCGCACCACTCTCAAGTTCTCTCTCTCAATCTTTTTATTCTATTTTTTAACTTATGATACGATGTACAGATGACCTTTTTCTTCTTTTCTTTTTATTTCTAAATGCTTATTGTTGCCCGCGCAATATGCCTTTTTAAAGGCTTACTCCTATATAAATATTTCAAATTTTATCTTTCACCCACTATATATTTTCACAATTACTTTGGATGGCAATAATAACATATGCTTGAAAGCTATACCCATTATATATTTTTAATAGCTTACTCCTATATAAATATTTTGATGGCTTAACTTATTGAGAATTGATCACGTTTGATCACGTTAACAAGCGTGTACTACTCTAGCAACGGGACTCTAGTGGTACCAGTAGACACAGACAGCCGAGACGAGGAAAAATCTTGTGAAGCGATTAAATATAATCTTGTGAAGTAGATTAGTAGCATTTTCTACAAATATATTCCAAAAAGTGTCAGCTAGGATTAATCTTGTGAAGTGCATGGCTTTGCGTTTCGGAGGAAACACACAAGGATTAGAATTAATCATGCATGCATGCACGGCCGTCCGAAAAGGCCACATGCATGTCTTGGAGTTCTGTTGCCCTGATGGAGTAGCTCTAGCTTTTTGGCACAAAGACCAAGGAAGAAGTAGGCGGTACTACTCTATCCCCTACGAACTCGATCCACTTTCGATGGAGTAGAGGAGAGAGAGAGAGCGGCATGCAAACCATGAGAGGGGCGTGGATGGGGGCCGAAGCTAGTGGGTTTAGGGTTGGGCTACAATACATTTGCATTTATACTCGTACAAGGAGAATACAACCCGGCAATCAGGACTTGGTAGTCGCGCCGCATGGGATCCCCAGCTCCGCTCGTCGCGCCGCATGCCTTTGGCGCCAGCGGCGGCCCCCCGTCAACCACCCCGCCCGGCGTGGATGCACCGGTCGCGTCACATGCGGTGGCGCGACGTAATGTAAAAATCGCGCCAACAAATTTGGCGGCCCGGACCAAAAAGGGATCTCCAGTGTAATTTGTTTTGTAGAGACGATTTGAAATTTGTTTTAAAAAAGGGCAAAATTTTAAAAAAAAAATCCGTGGGCAAAAGAAAGTTGATTTTGTTTGGCCGTGTGCGTGCTCGCGGACTCGCTCGCCTGGACACCTGCAGCGCACGCGCACGCATTGCCAGCCGCCGCTGGACGTGCTCCGACCTTGCCTCGCTCACAAACGCGGCATCAGCCAATCAATCAGCGGCATCTGACGTCATCATGGGCTCATGGCCGGTGGCCGGTCCCCGATCCGTCCGTCCAATCGCTTTGGCTGCGCGCGCCCAGATCCTCCCACCTTGCACGCGCCCATTGGGCAGCCCGTCGCGTCGCGGGCCGTCATCGTGCCGAGGCCGCCACGTTGCGCGCTCCGGAGCGGCGGAGCCCACCACCACCACACCCACGTTCTGTCCAACGAACGGGACGGGACCTGGAAAAAAAGGCCTTGTCCCACCCGAGCGCTGCACCCAGCAGATTTTCGACTCACTGACATGCCGTCCCAGCCGGCAATTCCTTCGTCCTAGCAGGCTAGCACGAGGAGAGGAAGGAATCAGCCGTGGCCGGTGGGCAGGCGCGAGATCCTAGGCTTCTGTCTGTGTACGGGTGCGGCGTGCGCGAGGCCAAACGCCAAGGGTAGACTCGGTACTTTATTGCCCGGCGCGCACCCAACTCCGTTGAGATTTCGTCGCGGCCTCGGGCCTGGCGGCGTTTTAAACGCCCCCCACACGGCTCCTCGGGGGCGACACCTGTCTTCCCCTCGCCTCGCCGCCGCGGTCTTGACCTCCCGCACCACCTGCGCGGCCAGACACCAGGCACCAGCGCGCGTCCTCCACCTCCCCTCTCAGGTCTCCCCACCAAATTCCTCTTGATCCGTGGAATTTCCCTTGCTAATTCTGGTATTCTCCTGTCGCTAAGCCACTCTGCTCCGCCTAACCCCTGCTCTGAGCTCACCTGATTGGCGGCTCCATTCGGGGGCGTGCGTGAGCGCGTGCGCGTGCTTGCGGGGGCTCTTGTGAATTGGGTCGAGTTTGGTGAGCGACGCGAATCAGGGATGAATTTCCCGGGAGGAAGCGGGAGGCAGCAGCAGCAGGAGCAGGAGCCGGAGCACCCTGCCGCCGATGACGCCGCTCCCGCTGGCGCGGCGGGGGTCGGTGTACTCGCTCACGTTCGACGAGTTCCAGAGCTCGCTCGGCGGGGCAGCAAAGGACTTCGGGTCCATGAACATGGACGAGCTCCTCCGCAGCATCTGGTCCGCGGAGGAGATACAGAACGTCGCGGCCGCCAACGCGTCTTCGGCGGCGGCGGCGGCGGACCACGCCCACGCCGCGCGGGCGGCGTCCATCCAGCGCCAGGGCTCGCTCACCCTCCCCGCACGCTCAGCCAGAAGACCGTCGACGAGGTCTGGCGGGACCTCATGTACGTCGGCGGAGGACCATCCGCTGAGGCTGCGGCGCCGCCCCCACCGGCCCAGCGCCAGCCCACGCTCGGGGAGATCACGCTGGAGGAGTTCCTTGTTCGCGCAGGCGTGGTGAGGGAGGACATGACCGCGCCGCCGCCCGTAGTGCCAGCTCCGGTCTGCCCGCCACCTCCTCCGCAGCCACCAATGCTGTTTCCCCATGGCAATGTGTTCGCTCCCTTGGTGCCTTCGCTGCAATTCGGGAATGGGTTGGTGTCGGCGGCTGTCGGTCAGCAGCAGGGGGGTGGTCCTGTGGCCCCGGCGGTATCGCCGCGGCCGGTGACGGCAAGCGGGTTCGGCAAGATGGAAGGAGACGACTTGTCCTCTCTGTCGCCATCACCGGTGCCGTACGTTTTCGGTGCTGGTTTGAGGGGAAGGAAGCCACCAGCTATGGAGAAGGTGGTTGAGAGGAGGCAGCGCCGGATGATCAAGAACCGGGAGTCCGCCGCGAGGTCGCGTCAGAGGAAACAGGTAATGTTCTGTCTGTATGATTAGTTTCCTGCTTACTAGTAGCAGTTATACTGACGCTTGTAGCTGTGTAAGTTCAATGTTAAATACTTCGTAAGAACAGTGTTGAACTTGAGAAAATCTCACCATGGCAATTCTTTGGCGCCAGCTTTGCTTGAAATAAACTAGAATTAATGACTCAGTAGTGTGACTATTTATGCTATGTACATTGGTATAAGCATTTGAAGTTATCAGTTGTTTGCAAAATAAGAATATAAACTGCTTATGTCTTGGACATGTAGGATGTAGTAGGAATGTAAATCGAATACTGTTTCTGAATGAATCTAGTCTCCTTTGTCTCAGACTTCTAAAACTTCTTGCGATTTTTAGACATAACTGTACTTTGTAATATTTGCCAGGCATATATGATGGAGCTGGAAGCTGAGGTAGCAAAACTTAAAGAGCTGAATGATGAATTGCATAAGAAGCAGGTATGCTCATACAATGTTTGCATTTTTATTTCTTGGGTCACATGTATATTAGCTTATGAAAGTACTTCTTCTGAAATAGTTTAATTAGTATCCACACTTGAAATTGAGACTGTTAGGGATTCCAGAGAACCTTCTGTTCATTAGAACATTGTCACGTCTTTTTATTATAAATACTTGTACACTATTTACTTTATTAAGTTTTCAAAAGGTCAAGTTATCAATTTTTGTTTTTATTTTCCATCGACCGCCACAGTACATTTAGCTTTTAGCAGAAGGAACTATGGAGCACTTTTTGTGATGATAATTGTGATGATAATCACCATAGAGCATTTGACAAAATGAGATGCAGTCAAAGTCTATCAGATAAAAAACCATAGATCTTTAGTGTGTATCTAGTTCATAAGAGTTGTCCTTTTCCTCTATAATTTGCTCTTAAATTAGTTTACCAACGAAGGAGCTACTGTAATTGGCATTTATGACTAGTTGCTTGCCTTCTTTCTGTGAAATCTTCTTTGATTCTGATTCATGTTAATATCTTTGCAGCCTCTTATCTGACTGTTTTTTTGTGTAGTGCGATTGCAATCCTTACATCCTGTTGTTTAGTAACCGACTATCTTTTCTAATTTGCAGGTCGAAATGTTGGAGAAGCAAAAGAATGATGTAATTTCTTCCCATTTTGAAGAGGCTACTTTTGCTCTGGTTGCAGTAGGCTCTGTCGTTTCATTACTAGCACTCTAACAGTGAACTTGGTTGATGTAAACAAAATTGTTTTCTAGTCTAGAAAAGGAATTCTATAATATGTGGATCCCCTTGTCATGAAGTATTACAATCAACCCTATCAACATCATGAGTATAATATAGCTCTATGATTGTATCACTTTTGCGTCTTTTGTTTACTTGATTGGCAATGGATGGTTTGAAGCCTCATCAGTGAAGAAAATAAAAGTATTCTAATCTTGTGGTTTCTGTGACTTGTTCATAAGAGAAATGTTGTTGTCCATTGACAACTACTGATATCAGAGAGTTCTGGATTCAAACTATCAGTCTATCATGCCCATATTTGACTAAAGCAATACCTTGTATGTGAAGTAAAGCTGCAGAAGCTGAAGAAATGATTAAGGTCAAAACCGATGTGGATGTTATGAGAAATGAGACCAATAAGATTGATGCTCAATTGCAATTTCCTAGCTTCATTTCAAAAACTATGCATAGTATTACTTAGTTGAAAAAAGTGGATTTTGCACAAAGCAAACATATTATTTCTCTATCTGACATTCCATGAGATTCGTGGTCAATTTTATTTAGCTTATTTTGTTCTGGGCTGTTCCCCACCTCAGTATAAACTCTTGTAGAGGAAAAGTTTATGGAGACACCCATTGTTTTTTTTATGCATGGAAAACTACTATTTATTTGTTTTGTACAGAACTTCATGTTCTGACTCTTGCAAGTTTCAATTTACACTTATGTTTTGCTAAAAAGGGACAAAGGATTAGACCACTGCTGTTATTACCGATCGCTAGTTCTGTATAGAAAAGCATACCTCAGATCCTGTTTGCTCAAAAATAACAAATGTTTTGATGATTGCTGCAGGTCCTGGAGAGAATGAGACGGCAAGTTGGACCCACGGCAAAGAGAATTTGTCTGCGGAGGACATTTACAGGTCCGTGGTAAGCTGTGACCTGTACCGGCTCTACCTAG
The DNA here is from genome assembly GCA_015847255.1 of Hyparrhenia diplandra. NCBI lineage: Eukaryota > Viridiplantae > Streptophyta > Magnoliopsida > Poales > Poaceae > Hyparrhenia > Hyparrhenia diplandra. The sequence continues at coordinate 18,536 of JADLZK010010475.1, read as the reverse complement.
CAGTATCACTCGTCTGAAGGAGTATATAGTAGGTGAACATGAACACACAATGGCTAGAGTTGCCCTTGTTGATAGAGCCATTAATCCAGAGCTTCAGTCTCGTAGGCGGATAGATTGCATGGGATTTTTTCACTTGATAGGTTTTGGCCATTTGCAAAAGGTGTTCGATGGAATAGAGGATTTGTATGTAGATTCAGTCCGGTCAGCTTATTGACCCGTGAAGAGTGTCTGTACTCTGTAATACTTCTTCGAACTTTCTGGTTTGGTATTATACCATGACTGTGTATCATTAGTCCTTGTGCTTTATAAAACCAATTTGTTTACCATGTGGACTTTACAACTGTAGATGTCCGCTGTGCCTGAACATTGCTTAAGAATGGAGTATGTGTACACTTCTGAAGATGTTTGGTTTGCCACCCAGATTTTGCAACCAAATTGGCAGGTGACTCGCCTGAGGTGAGTCCGACATTCCGGGCATCGTCGGTGATGATCGCTGCTCGCCGGTCGCGTCGCTCTTGTTGTGCTTGATTGGAAGGGAATCAGTGAGTGCTGCCTTCAATCATACGACGACGCTACAAACCTATGGATGGTCCCTGTGAGCTCGTGTGGTGCGCTTGGCCGGGACCCGGGAGCTCGTGTTGTGGTTTGGCTGGCTTGCAGTGGGACACGCTGCGGCGTGCCATGTTCGCTGTCGTGGCCATCCTAATCGCAATTAACAGGACTCGCCGTCTAGACACGTGCAGTGTTGGAGGCATCTGTCAGATCAGTTGGCCATCTAGCCAGGCCCGTGTAACGCATGGAAGAACGAAGGTCCCTCAACTGAAGGCATCTCACGGCGCCCATGGAATCGGTCGGTCCTGGCTGAAGACGCCTGCTGCATTCCGGTACGATGCAGACGACACGGGCTGAAGACGCCGGTACGCCTCGGGTACAGGCTACAGAGGAACCACCATCGCTCGTTCAGTCCATTAACGCTGGCTGAAGGTTACTCTGAATTATACATACGAGACCGCATTAGTGCTGTAACCACATTGTTGTCTGTCCTTGATTAGTTGATTATTAGGCAGGTGCTGGACCAGGGCCAAACCGTGCAGTTCAACAGACCGCGCCCACCATCGCCATTGCTTGCAAGTGTCAATGCCGTCTGCCATTAAAGAGGATGCACGGCCTGCACGGCGCGCAGCACTGAGTGGCCTCTGGACTCAAAAAGCTGAACTGGGTAGCCAACGGGACCTTGCACAAACAAGGTGTGTTACTGGCCAGCGGCTGCCGTGATGTGGCCGTGCGCACCCCCACCCCCTCCTGGCCCTGCTTGCTGTTGCAATCGGCAGCAGCTCAACGTGACATTGGCAGCGAGCATGACGCAGAGCGACGAACGGAGACGACTGGACGAGGCCGCAGCAGCTAAAACACAGCTTCGCTGTGCCGAAACGACAGAAAGGGACAGCCAAACTCCAGAATGCAGAGCTCCAGACAGACCACAGCCTGTCGTCTCTATTCAACAAACAATTCTCTGAAACACGAAGCACAGGGATGCGGTAGCTGCAAAGGGCAATTTCACAACCGATGAACCACAAAATAGTTTTCCAACCATCAACCGGAGGAATTTCTTTGTCGAAAATTTAGACATCCCAACCGATGCAACAACATATAAATTTCACAACCAATAACCACACGAGAGCTTTCCACCAACCATCAACCGGAGGAATTTATTTCCACATAGAAATTTCACAACTGATGAACGACACGAGAGTTTTCCAACCATCAACCCGAGGAATTGCACCTCTCCTGGGTTTGATGAAAATTTAGACATCCCAACCGATGCAACCACATAGAATTTAGACATCTCAATCGATGCAACCACGTAGAAGTTTCAACTATGAATTCTAAGGTTTAATTGATGAGAGGTTTGAACTATGGATTCACAAAGGTTTCATCAATGTTGAGAAACTGACAGAGATTTCATCAATGTTGAGAAACTGACAAGAGATTTCATCGAAATTGAGAATCAAACACAGATCGCTTCAGCGCAGAACATAGTATAGATAATAAAACAAGCACAGATCATTTGAGATAAAATTAATCTAGCTCATGAAACATACACAAAGATCTAAGATGAGAAACTAATATAGATTAGCTGAAAAGAGAATTAACAATTAACCCAAGTGATTAGGCATTATGTTTTGTCTTGAACGCAATCATATCATCATGGTGAATGAAAGTTGATCAGGATATGGGTGCAAGGTGAAACCACCAAAACCTAACCGAAATTTTTTTTTCCTTTCTTTTTCTCCTCTTTTTTTTCTGCTCGAGGCGACCGCGATACCTTCTGCTGTTGCATCTCAAATGATTGATTTTCTCTCCTCCCAATTGAAGGTAGCGGCGGCCGTCGGCGAGAGCTCAGTGGCGGTTCAGCATGGACAGCGCAACCACCTGCGCCCACTGCTTCAGCCGCATCTTCACCGTCTCCGGCGGGTCGCCTGTATGAACGAACGGGTAAGTAATCTCCAATCGCATTTGGATCGACGCATATCAACAATCAAACCTCACAGGACATAAAAAAAATACTGTACTATCGGATTAGATGCATGCGAGCACAAAAGCTATCTGTGGTCGAAAATTAAAATTACCTGGAGAAAGTATGGACATAGGACTACCGAGCGGCGACTCCTCGGAAGATACCTCAGACGCGCCGCCACATGAGCACGTCAATCCGTCACCTCCGCCATGGACAGCGTAGTAAAGATCGAGAGCCGGCAGCGTCTCTACAAGGCGGTTCCTCCCAGCGCCGCCGCAGGCTGCGCAACCGGACCCAGAACCAGCGGGGGCCGGCTCGAAGCCGAACCCCAGATCAATACACCCACGAAGCTCGTCGAGATCGTCGTCGGTGACACTCCGGACGCGCCGTAACGCCGTGCCTCCGCGGCGCATGCCCCTACGCCGGCGCTCCCACACCTCGTCGCGCTCGATATCCGGCGACCACGAATTCTGTTTCTGCAGCCCCATTGCGGGCGCCGCCTTCTTGCCGCCGCCGCCGATAAGAGCCGCCTTCTTGCTGCCGCCGCCAATAAGCTCCTCCATAGCCACGCGCACTGCTCCCCTCCGCCCCTTGCAAGGGGAGGGATTTGGAGAAGCTAGTCGAAGAGGGTGGAGGCGGCCGCGGCGGATTTTATCCCGGCCTCTCACGGATGTGGAAGCGGTCGCGGCCACCTGACGTCTGCCCGACGTAATATATATCGCTTTTTACACCACTGGTATAACCGTATATATGGAATCCAACCCTGGATTTTTTTTTTTTTTGAATTGAAGGCATCCGCTGGGTAATTATTGGGCATTTATTTCGGTCACGGGGAAGTGTGTCAGGGATGAGAAAAGGACGTAACAAATTTCACGCTGATAATTATTTTTCAGTTATAAATGGCAATTTTTAATGACATTTTGAAATTTTTCGTGTACAAAAGGAAATCTTGGTCGATCCAGCCATGCAAGCACACATTATGGTCCAACCACCTCTTGGTAACGTTCCATTTTGAGATCCAACATGTACCAAAATTACCCTTCGCAACATTTTTTTTTCCTTTCGTGTTGGCGATCTACCCTTGGCAACACGGACAATGCCAGGCGTGAATTTGCAGGCAAATTCGAACGGTTTTATTCCAAGCCTTTCATCTTGCGCTGTACATATGCCTTTTTATAAACGGACCTAGTTTAACAAGGCCCGGCACGCTTTGATGGAGCAGTTACCGAGTGGAAAAAGGCGACAAGCTAGCTAGGACACGCGGTAAGTATGGCGGTAACTGCTACCGGCGGTCCGGTTTGATGACAGTGGAGACGGTGAAGTGCTGCTTTTCCGGCGCTAGCGACGTGAACGTGATCATGTGATGAGAGAGGCGTCGTTGAGACTTGCTTGTGGAGTAAGAAGGGATCGATCGATCGGCCAATCGAATCTTACAGGTTCTCTTATTGCGCCTCGCTATCAATCGCAATCTCGAGACAAGATCACAGAAATATCTGCAGGTCGATCTATCACGACCGCATACGAATCTCTTCACTGAAGATTGATTGTTTCAGAGCTGGGCAGCCAAGTATTGATCAGAACGAGATTCAGACCACACAACTACACAATGCGCTCGTTAATTTTCAAGATCTTTTATACTTGCCCCGTCGTTGTAAAAAGAATATACTTTTTGGAGAGAAAATGTCGCAATGGAAAAACAATTTGGCGTATTGCATCGCGTTTTGCATAACAGCATAAGGCAAGGTACTGCGTGCCTTTTTGTTCCTGAACCTCTGACGGCGTTCCTTTTGGGCAGTACTAGGAATGAAGCCACGGGGAAATCTGGATGCAAAAGATATGCAAACAAAAGCTGCGTCCCGGTGCAGTGTTTGTTGAGGCAAAAACGGCAATCTTTTGCCCCCAAGTAGATAAGCGAATCAGATCTCTGTGGCGTGCCGTGGACAGTGACATGCCATAAAATGCACGGCATGCTTTGCGTCACTTGAGCTCTCAGACTCTCAGCCTTTGCAGACGTAGCGGTTAACATGGAAATTAAGCAACTGGAATTCCTCCGTCCAGGAATTCTCTGACGAACCATCTTTTTCATCAGCAAAAGCAAGAGAAATCCTTCAGAGTTTCTATGCATAAACTGAAACCGTGTGATACAGTCTGAATCTGATGATGATCAGAAATTCAGAACCAATTAAATACTAACTTCTAGAAGGAACTAAGCACCATATTTGTGGATTTGATTAGTACGAGTCTAATTTCGTGGAAGACTGTCTCCAACTCCACTACATCATGGGCATACAACAACCGGTAGACGGTAGTACAGAAAAAAGTATATATTGGTGCGCGATATATGAGTACAATGGATTATATTATATAAGCAAGTTGTCTTTTGCTGGATCGTCATTTTCTTGGGCCAGGCAAGTAGTGCTAGCAACTCATCGAGGGAGAAAGATCAAATGCAATATAATGAGAACGACAACGTCACGTTTCAATAATTGCGATTTTTTTTCCAATGGTGGGGGGGTATTAGGCTATTAGCAAGATCCCATGGCATTGGCAGGCCAAGATACGCATATGCTCTTATCGATCATTGCTTTCCTGTTGGGAGGACAGGACGAGGTGGTTAAGCCTAGATGAGCTACCATCTGCTCATGCTCTGCAGAATAATCAAGTATATATATATAAATACTTTCCTGGTTGCTTGTATGCGTAGTACTCTGTACTTGTTGACCCGAAAGAAAAGTTCGCTTTCGCCTGTCAAATTAAAGAAGGATTTATAATGAGTTGTGAATCTGAAATACTCCAGATTTGTTTTCTGTGTGTTAATTAGAACCTCTTTGGATTGTTCACACTTCATATGTAGTAAGGTTTTGTAGCATACTCTAGATTTTCTTCATGTTAATTCGAGAGCTTCCAACCCCTCAGAGCATTGATCGGTTGTTAGCATCGTTTGCAGATTTATCTTTTAATCTTGTGGCTAGATAACCTGTTTCAATTGTTTTCTTTACAACTTAGGAATAGAAGTGGAGTATGCATCAGAATTGTTGACTTGGCACATTCGAATATTCGATCACCTTAAAGGCTGAAACCTGAAAGAAGCCTGAAACGATAATAGAGTTTCGAAAGCAGACTTTGACAGAAAAATACAGAACGGAACTAGGGGAAGAAATCAGACTTTGGAAGAAAAGCAGAGTTTCCGGGAAGTGTTTAGTAGAGTGTATGACATCACCCTCGATAGAGCAGTACTGATTTTGTCGTTTCCGAGAAGACTTGACCTCGGTTGGAAACTGAGTACTACTAGTGACCTGGAAACAGGGGCAGTACGTTTAACGTCAATGGTCAATCCATTACGGCCATATTGACCACTATACGCACCTCGCTAATTCTCCAGAAGCCAACCTGAATGGACATCTAGCTAATCAAGCCTTGAATGAACACTTGAACTTGTCAAAATCTCCAATGACTGTCCAGGTTGACTACGACTTGCATAGTTGCATATCTCAACATGTCACAAAAGCAGGATGTAAACACATCGTCAATTCTATACCAACTAGCACCAGAAATAGGACACCAGCAATGGAGAAACATGACTTAAGCAGCACACTAGCAATCTCACCCTCTTCCTTGGTGTAGTATTTGTATATGCAGGTAAGTGCGTGAATGGTCACCACGATCCAGCCCTTCCACACCGACTCCGACGTGGAAGGTCAGGTAAAAGAATCAGCGGCGGCGGCCGGCCCCGCCCACTCTGAATTTGTAACGTTATCTCATCGCCCGCTAGCAAAGCACGCCAAAAGCTTGTCCATTCCCGCTTGCGTTCCGGCAAAAGACACTCTTCCTACCCCATGCCGTCTCTGAGGTCACCTTGCACCGTTCAGCCGCACGATCCACGGACGGGGTCTCAATTCTTAATGGCGATGGCAATTGGCAACATCTGCTGAACATTCATGTATAGAAAGCTTTTTTTTTTAGATAATGGATAATAAAATCCGGCCTCTACATCCAGGGATATGTACGGTAATTATTACACGTTTGGGAAAATAAAAAAAAGCAGTGCAAATGCAAGCCAAGTGTCACGTGACATAGACATTGGAACTAAAAGCGAAGCGAAAAAATATCTTCCATCCTCTATTGGAAATTTCTAGAAGCAACCATCTCTAATTGTTTTGCTCAATGCAACGAGGGGGTCCTTTTGTTTGCTCAACACACCGCAACCCCGCCAGCAGTAAAGCATCCAATAAAGCTCCCCCAAGATAACCCGCATGTATAGAAAGCTAGTAGATTGTTGAAATAAACTTTTTTATTGAATAATTGCAGATTTGGATGTTATACAAAAACTGTAAATATTGCATCGTATTGGCGATTGGAAAGTCGATAGGGTACTTATCGGCTCCTCAGAATCCGAAAAGACCTAGTACTATGTGGAATGACGTGGCAGCTGGACAGCCGACAGGCTCAGTCGGCTCCTGGCCGGGCGACAGGTCCTTCCATGTCCCAATTATGCATCGATCTGCGTCTGCCGTAGTATACCGTACCGTACTACTCTACGTGCATGTAACACCTCTGGTGATAATCCACTAAAATTTTGCCATGTCATCATGATCATTGCAAAGCATGCATGGTTAGAAAAATTTGAAATGCATTCAATTTAAAATAAGTTTATATTTTTTTAAAAATGTTGTGCTTAGGGGTTATGGTGCTTTTATTTTGATCACATGTGTTTGATCCAAATTTTTGGTATGGATGAATGTTTTCATGGTTATAGTGTGGTAGTATGAAATTTGATCAAATTCTACTTTGATTTGAATTCGAAAACCCTAATTTCCTAACCCTTCTTTACCCCTTTTTCCATAATTCAAAATTTAAGCAAAATTTGCCAAAATTTCCAAAAGCTAGTTTGTAGATCTTTTCTTGATGAACAAAATATATCTACAAAGTTTTTCAAGTTTTTAAGTAATTTTAAAAGTAATTTTGAATTCAAATTTATCCTTTTTGACCTCATTTCAAAAAGTCATATTTAGAGGCCGAATTTGAAAATCTTCCAATTGTGAAAATTGTAGATCTTGAAAAATTAGGTCAAGTTGCTTTTTGGAGTTTTTCGAGTTCAGTTCAAAATTTGGGTGAATTTTGCATAAAACAAAAGTTAGGGTTTGGGGGCTACAAGAACCGCCTGGGGTACCCTCTGCTCACGCCCATGCCGGTCACGCCGGCCGACGCCGCCGCGGGCCGTTCTCGCGGGTTCTGGCGTCTTCGGCGCGCGCTAAGCAGCTGGCCGAGTTCGTGAAGCTCCCGCCACCTCACCACCCCGTCCGTTCCTTTTTAAGCCGGCCGCCGTCGGTTTTCTTCTTTTCAGAAAAGCCATCGTCGCCGGTCACCTTGCTCCGCCGCCTCGTGCCACCGTCGAGCTCCCATCCTCAAAATTGATTGCGACACTAGCTCCACCTTGTCCTTGCGCTCCCTTTGAGCCCGTTCGCACCCTCTCATCGCCCGAGCTACCCGCGCACCTCCATCTTCTCCGGGTCCGGCCAGGCCGCCGCTGCAGCCGCCGCCGTCGTCTCATCGCCCGTGAGCTTCGCAGGAAAACCACCTTGCCATTTAGTTGTGCCCTCGATGTTGTGGTCATGAACGGCTCGCCGTGAAAGCCGGCCTCGACGCCACGGAACGCCGCGACCACCGGAGTCCGCCGCCGGCCATCGCCACCGCCGACGACCGCCCGCGCCGCTCCGCCTTCTCGCAAACCAACGCGAGCATCGTGTTCTCGAGGTCTAGAGTAGCCGTAGCACCCTTTATTTCGAACCCTACCGCCACCCTTTATCGCCCGAACGCCGATGCCGACGAACGCCCGCCATGGCCGCTCACGGCCGTCGCGTCGCGCCTATCTAGCTAGGCCGCTTTGATTCAATTAGGCTAGGGGAAAGGGTCGCGATGAGTGTCCTTGACCACGTTGTTGTGCTCGTTGTCGCCGGAAGAGAGCCGGCGAGCTCCGGGCCGTCAGGCAACCGTCCGCCATGTCCGGTCGGTGGTGGTGCCCCCCTGCCTTAGGTGTAGGGTTTTGGGTGTCGGCGTGTCTTGCCGATGTCGAGGTGATCGCGTAGGTGCCGACCGCGATGGCCGGAAACCTCGCCGCCGGGCGAGAGGTCGCCGGCCAACCAAATGTACGGCGAGGTCGGGCCGCGGCGTCTTGTTGGGCCGGCCCGCTTGGTCTTTGGGTTGGGCCGTGTGTGTGTGCGCTGTTGGTCGTGGGCGAGCCAGGCGGAATCGCCCAAAGGGGCGGTTTCTTTTTAAATTTCCGTTTTTCTTTATGTATGAATAGTGTCCTGGGTTTTGTAAAATTCATAGAAATTTGAAAATAGCTTCAAAAAATTCTGAAAATTTTTGTAGAGTCTTCTTATGAGTATATTTATATATGAAAATTTTGAAACTTTGATTTTGAGTAGTTCTTGTATGATTTAAAAATACAATCTTTAATTGAAAAATGCATCTTCTATGATTTTTAGAAAATTATATATTTATTCAAAAATCATAAAAATTTATTTGGTACTGTTTTATGATGTGTCCTACTTGTATAAAAAGTTTGGAGTCGATTTGAAATGTTTAAATTATTTTCTATCTTAAGCCCTATTATTTCATGTGATTTATAACTTGTTTAGTGTCAAATAATTTAGGTTTTGTGTGACTTTGGGGGTTGTTTTGTGAATCTTGGATCATATCACAATCAAATGGTCCTTGAGAACTCCTTAGGCAATGGTGATGATATCTTTTAAAGTAGTTCAACAAGTTGGTTTTGTTGAGTTGCAACTTTATCGTGAAGGAAAGTTATATTCAAGTTGTTATCATTTCATGCATCGCTTAAGCATCATATTTAAATTCCATCATGTTGAAGCATACATTATTTCGTGTAGTGAATGAGACCGAGATTGTTAAAGCCGAGCCGATTCTTTGAGGAGGGTTATTCTTTGGAGAGGATTTCTTTTATTGTGGTGTTGACCCCGAGTCCCATCACAACGAAGGCAAGCCCCTGGATACATTTAAACCTTTCCTTGTATTTTACAAAGCTTTTACACTTATGTTTATGATATGTTGCATTAAGTTCTAGGAGTTGAGTGATAACCTAATTCTTTGCATTATCATCCTTGTTTATTGCAATACCATCCTTGTTAACCTTGTTTTATTTCGAAAATGCTTAGTGATGCTTAGCCCCGCTTAATTAGTTAAGCTTTTTCATCAAAATGTTTTATTTATGAATATGGTACCTTTTTGAAGAATAATGAGGTGTAGAGTTTAACTTGAGACCGACGGGACATGGGTTGTGTCTCTGGTGGTAAAGCCGACAGGGGTTGCCTAGTCGTGCTTGTCCCGTCCTCAGGTCGGTTAAGGACCTTTTCGTTGATTGGCCCTTGGATCAAGAATTTATAATACGGGCCACATACTGCGTGTAAGCCCGAGATCTCGGAGGTGAGCCAAATCGGGAACGCATAACCGCCGCCTTTGGGAGTGGAGAGATGGCGGGAGTACAAGTTACCCTCGTGGGTTAAAGTCCCGATTGGATGTGTATGCGGTACTCTCGGGTGGCGTGGGGCGCGGTCCCGTTTTTGACGGTCCCGAGTGAGGGTTGACATATGCAAGTTTAAATTCTACATATGTCGTGTGGTGAGGTATCCCCACCGGATTTTTTAAGCGGTTCGAATCGACGTTTGCTCCACGAGAAAAGGAGACTTGATCCTCGCTGACCGTCATCGTAGTAATTGATGGAATATGGTTTTGAGGAAAGAAAGTTGGCTTATGAAAGAAATGTTTGCTCTAGAGTAGGATAACCTAGAGTATATGAGCTACTAATATGAATTAAAAATATTGAAAATAAGGATTCACTTTTAGTAAGCTTTTTTCGCAAAAGAATTCTTGATTCTTGCTAAGTCTTACCTTGATTCCCCTAAAACCTACATTCCTAAGTCTTCTCCTGTTTCTTTGTCGGTTAAGTCTTGTTGAGTACTTCCGTACTCGGGGTTTATTGACCCTTGTTGTAGAGCGGTCATGAGCGTGCTTGTTTTGGTCCCTGCTGCATGACGGTGTTTCAAGAAGAGAATGATGAGTAGAGGTGAACCCTTGGGCGGGGGTTGTCTATGTAAATATGTTTAATGTTACTCCAATAAACTCGGGTTGTAATATTACTACTTAAGTTTGTTTTGAACAAAAGGTTTGTAAAATTATGGTTATGTAATCCTTCCGCCATTTTACTCGATGTATTTTGAATAAAAATGTTGTAATCTTGGAGTGACTTGTTAATGAGATCCCTGTTCGAAAGATTAATAGCACTTTCTAGATTATTGGGAACTCGTGATAAAGATCGTAGGTCTTAATGACAATGATAAGTGCATGTGGTAGCCCCGTAATTTAGGAGGTTACATTTTACATCAAGGTAGGTCGTCGTCGAGGATGGGTTGCTATCGTTGTGCGGTTGTGCTGGTGTCTCATCTTTGCGGTGCTAGGGGCTCGGGCGTCCGCGGCGACTTTTCCACGCAGCGACCGCAGACGGCCCCACTGACAAAGACGACGACCGCGTCGTTGGTCGGGCCGATCACAGATCAACTGTCTGCAGCGGCACCACTCGTAAAGCGGTACTGGAGGCCCGGTTTATAGAAAAATTTGCTGCAGCGGGTACTGGAAAAGCTTCTGTAAACTCCCCGACAAGCTTCCACCCGGGCTCTGTGGCGTGCGTACGGGGGGACACGGGATGCCTGCTGCGGTCCCACATCACAAGAGAGAGCCCGGGGAGAGATAGAAAAACTAGAGGAGAGAGATAAGCAGAGGGTGGGCCCACGGTTTCCAATAACTAAAAAAACTGCCATAACTCACAAACTAAAAGATCAAATTAAAAACCAATTACACCATTAAATTCGTTTTCAATAAATTCTTCAAAACTAGATCTCACATGGATATATTTAGATAAAATTATTGGTGGGCTCCATTGGTGGTAGTTGGTATAGAGTAGAGATATAAAGGAAGTATGAGTGCGGAAGAAAGATTTAAAAGAGGGAATCTTGATGACTAGGATGTATAGAGGGAGGAAATAGAGGAACGTGAGTGCGGATAGTCTAGCGATTGGGGCCGACGCGGACGCCGGAAACGCTACGGGGTTGCTGCGCGCCACGCACGGATAGATGGCCCGTGCCGGCCGTACCATACTGCCGGTGCTCTGTTATGCTGGTACTGGTAGGTATGGCCATGATTAGTGCTGCACACCGTACGCGCTAGCGCCTGATTAAAGTTTAGTACAGTATATGATGGTATCGACTCTCGAGTGTGATGCACGTCGGCCCACCACCGATCAGTAGTGAATCCGTCGGCCATCGTACCGAGATGCCACGGTTTTGTCAGTACTTACGTACAGTATTTGTTAATCCCCGGTGTAATGATTGCACGCACAGGCACAGGGGTGAACAGGGAGATTCTCCTGTGATTTGCTCAAGTTGGTCGGGCAGAGGCTGTGCGGTGCCCAACTGTGCCGATGGCTCGACGCGTTCCCTCCAGGCTCAATCAAAACCTGCACTGAGCATCATCATCGATCGAGGCATGTGATAGTACTAGGTTCTCAATCTCAAGTGAGAGCTCAAAATGGAACGGAACGAAGAAGGACGCGCAGCCGCAGCGCCACCCAGGATCCTTGCGGCCGCCGGCTGGATCAAAGTCGTGCGCATGGGCTGCGCTAGGTCACTACTAGGTCTAAAGCAGCGCTCATCTGGGCCGTCAGCGGATTAGGACCTCCTCAGGTCCCGGACCCAAAAGGATTGGCCTGGCCCAATACGATGCACAGGCTGCTTTTCTACAATTGGACCGAGATGTACAGTTCCACTGCACCTCTCCTTCGAATATCATAGTTTCCTAATTCTCAAAAAAAAATATCATAGTTTCCTCGAGCTCTAAAAATCAAATCATCTACCTCACTCAACTTCAATAGAAAATTGCGCCCAACGTACAACAACTTGTTAGATGAGTACAGATTAGTTCAATAACTTATAATATGCTCAATCTAGTAAAACAACTTGACATGTGGGTGCAGGGCTAGTACAACAAGTTATAAAATAATCAATCTAATACAATTACTTTATAGTTGAGTGCAAACTAGTCCAAAAAAACTTATAAAATGCTTAACTTAGTGTCTAAATCGATGCATTCTAAATGTTATCAACAAACAATATAGTTTCTAATATGGACAAGAGTATATTCACGTTGGAATAAGTTATTGTGCATTATTTGACAATTAATATTCTTGTAGTGATAGTAACATATTTGATAAGGAGCGAGAACCTTTGGGGTTTAGAAAATTATTGTTATGTCTTTGTTAACTATTTTTATACAAAGATTAAATTCTAAGTAGGAAAATTTTTAATTTCATATTAAATATTGATTTTAAGTTTGATTATATGTATTTACTTTCATTAAAAATCAAATATGATAATATGTACTAACAATTAATACCTTTTAGAAGTTTTTCACAAATATTTTTAAAGTCTCATGTATTGGTTTAGTCTCTCAGTAGTCTAATGGTGTAAATTCAAATTTTGATTCAATTTTAATTAATGAATAAATAAGTAAAATACATAGTTGATTCATGATTAACAACTTAATTAACAAAAAATATTTGTTGGAAGAAAATTTGAATGCTATCTAATTTGTTTAATACGTTGTCATTTGTAATTTTGGACTATAGGTGCACCTTTTTGTCAAGGTAGTACGCTAAATTGAACATTTTACACAAATTTACGAATGAATATGTACCCAACTATAAAATTGTTGTGCTAAATTGATTATTTTACATGATTTTGGACTAGTTTGCACCCATTTAAAAGTTATTGTTATAAATTGAGCACTTTACAACTTGTTGAACCAATCGGCACCCACCGACAAGTTCTTGTAGTAGATTGACCATATTACAAGTTGTTGGGCGAATTTACACCCACTTAACAAGTTGTTGTATGATGGGTGCAATTTACTCTAGAATTAATTACAGGTTCTTATCTCCATCAAAATAGTAGTGTCATTATGCTTATTACAAAACTTGTTGAAGATATAAAAATAGAACCAAGGTATAACTTCTTTTTATCCGATGTTAAATCAACCATCATAAGAGAAATTTTGCAAAACTTAGTTGCATTATGAGAAATGAAACTCCCATGGAAGAGAAGCAAATGAAACGTTTTCACAAAAATTCTCGTTGAAACGAGAATGAAGTTTTTGTTCTATATATATGTACCAAATCATGAATTAGTAACATAACCAATCTATGAGAGGTTTTATTTTTTTGGATTGGGATAGTTTCATAATAACCATGAATAGAGTAGAAACTTACTTCGTACTATTCCATGAGATTCATCTTTCTATTCTTAAGCAAGCCCCCGAGAGGGTTGGTTGATCCCATTGTCCTAGAACTAAATATATTTTCTCAATAGAACTAAGTATATTTTCTCAATGCTTATAGACTCATTTTCATGAGATTTGAGTATTTAATTTTGGGTTTATCATGTGCTACTATACCTTTTAGGACTTTTCTATAAATTTTTATTAGCTTCAAAGATAACCTTTTGTGGTTCAAAATTATAAGGTGTACTCCTTTTAGTACTAACTTTTAGAACTAACTTTTCTATACACATACTGTAGTGGCAATAGTGTATATACAAATATATAGTGCATAATATCTAGATGCAATGCTTTTACAAGCCATAATAATGACTTATATAATTTAGAATTTGGTGAGTATTAAATTATTAATTGATTACCATGTTTTCTAATAATTAAAAATAATAATAAAACCACCTTGAGACCATTTCTAAACAGGATATCGAAACAACTTAAACATAGATTTTGGGAGGTAGTAGGTTGACTAGTTAGAGTTTCAGAACTACAGCCATATAATTCAGCGTAGTTTATAGTTACAGAGATGAAAATAGCATTTTCCCCTCTGAAATATCACCGGCTCCTGTCCATTCGCCGTCGAGGTCTGGGTCTGGCTGGCGCTCCGGTGCTCACTCCCGTGCTGCGCTGCGCACAGAGGCAGACCTATCCACTCCTCCATGCAGCACCGCGGCTAACTCCCCAACCACTACTTGCGCCATCCCCACCCAGACCCCGGCCCCTCCAGCTCGGGAAAAACCCCGACGAGCCACCGCCGCGCGACGCCCCCACCCCTCCCGCCGACCGGCCTGCCGCGCGAGGCCGGGCCTGGGACACGGCGCGCCCCGCCCGTACCGTACCCATGCCCGTAATTGCCAACCGAAGCCGCAGCCGCATCGCCGCGCACACATGCACTTCCCCTCGCCGCGCGCGCACGCCATGGCCGCGCCGGCCGTCGCCCGCCCTCGCCTCGTCCCCGTAGCCCACCCCCGCCTCGACCTCTTGCCTGCTGGCGCCCGAGGCCGAGGGCGCGGCCCGCACGGCCGCGCGGTTGCGGCGGTGAGGGCGCGCGAGCAAAGGCGCGGCGCCGCCCGACCCGGCCGCCTTCCTGCGTCGGCCGGAGGTAGCGACGGTGACGTCGGCGGAGGAGGAGAAGGAGACCGATGCGGAATCCTCGTTCGATGGCTCGGGGGACGACGAGGCGCCCGCGGAGGAAGGGGTTCAGGGGAGGAGGAAGGCGCCCGAGAGGGAGTGGGTGGACTGGGAGGATCTTATCCTCGAGGACACCGTGCCGCTCGTTGGCTTCGTACGGATGATCCTCCACTCCGGCAAGTACGCAACATTTCCCTCTTCCTGCCTTCTGCCTTGTTGATTAGCACCAGAAATTCATCACAAACTTTGTCATTCAGGCTAATAAATTTTAGAATAGCGTAACAACTTTGTCATTCAGGTTAATAGATTCTAGAATAGCGTAACAATGTAGGTGATGCTGTACAGCCTGTAGCAATTCATCGAACTGATAGTCTGCTAGGTAAACTTGTCGTGCATGAGGCTGGAATGACAATGCCCCAATGGAGGCACTATTGGATCAATTACACCTATGTTTTTTTTTTTGTTCCATCCTATAATGGTCAGAGTTGGTAGAACAATAGGGCCAATGTTGAGAAAGTTGTGAATTTGTCGCTTTCTTAAAATCAGAGTATACTATTTGTTTATTAAAAAAGAGAGTTGTGACTTACTCCCCCTGTCCCAAAACGAATAGAAATCTTGGTTAACAAGGAGCCAAACAGTTCCAAGTTTGACTAGGTTTATGATAGTAATAGTATCAACATTTGTATTTTCAAATAAGTTTGTTTTGAAAATAGATTCAATAATTAATCTAGTAATGCTTATTTGGCATAAAAAATATTAAGTTTTCTGTATATATTTAGTCAAATTTGGGATTGTTTGACTCCTCGAGAACCAATATTTCTGTTCTTTTTGGGATGGAAGGAGTAGTCCAATGGTTTTGCACAATTGGTTGCACAGATATATTTCACCACAAGGCATGCACTAGGTCTATCATGTATTACATATATAAGAGTATAAATTATCATATGTCGCAATTTGATGCGAAGGTGACATTACATGCTGCAGAAAAAAAATGACAAAATTTATAACTCTTATAGGTGCGTTTGCATTTAAATATATAAGAGTATAAATTATCATATGTCGCAATTTGATGCGAAGGTGACATTACATGCTGCAGAAAAAAAAAAAAAATGACAAAATTTATAACTCTTATAGGTGCGTTTGCATTTAATCCTAGTTCTTATCACCTGAGTGCACTTGATATGTTTTGGTCTCGATTGGCTGCAGCGCCTGGCTGGGTTCCAGCAAACTTCTGAAACACTGATCTTTGTGGAAGTACCTGCACTATTTTATTTTTTTTTTGTTGAGGGCAATAATTCATTTTGAGAGGAACCTGCACTATTTTAACATGCATAGTTGTTTAGATAATTGATTCCAAATGTGCTTCTTCCTTTCTTTTTACTAAAGACCTCAGCTTGATGTATCTCAACTGCATGAGGCTGTGAGCAAGGCGACACTGAACCACCATTTCCCTTGTCCGTCCTTTTCAAACTTTTTGGGGATGGTTACATGTTCCTAGTTATTAACAACTGCACATGGTGAACAAATACTCATTACTACTTGAACAAGCATCAGTGCATCACTGTATCTAGGTGGTGGATTCACTCATACAAAAACTTTGTCGCCTACCTTTTTTTAACGGAAAATACAGCAGGGAGCCCCCCACTGTTAGAGCTTTTATTATTAAAAAAAGAAGAAACTATACAAAAAAAAGGAGCCACAGCTATGAACAAAGCTCCCAAAGGGAGCGTCAAGCCTGAGGAAGGCTAGAGAACATAAGAGCTACTTGCATTGCTTGCTGAATCTTTCGAACAATTTAGGCAAATGCAGCCAATTAGGTCATGATGTTTTGAAGAATCCATTCCATGCCATTTTGTTTCATTTCAGTGTTTTGTAGTTCGGCTTTTCCACCATGAATAAAATGTACCTTGGCAAAATTTTAGTAGCTACTCTCTGAATGGAACGTGTTCAATGCATGTTCCCCGAAAACAAAGCTTTATCCGGTGCCAAGTGTAAGTGAATATGTTTCTCTCTATTCCTCCAAACCCTAGAAGGGTGGGCAATATAGTTCTTTATTACATGGGCCTAGCCTCATGGGCCTTTTTACACATATACACTAACACCCCCGCAGTCCGAACTACGGGCACAACGGAGATCAAGATCGACATGAAAGAAATCAACACACACGGGGGGGCCCCCGCAGCCACAACTAGCCACCGGCGACGCTGAGGCCGGATCGAACTCGGAGAAGGTCGGGAGGGCGGACCCTTGGTGAAGATGTCGGGGAATCGAGGTGGTCGGTACATGGAGCACCCGAGCAGCGCCAATGGCAACCAAGTCTCGGACAAAGTGCAAGTCGATCTCCACATGCTTCGTCCGTCCGATGCCGAACGGGGTTGGTGGAGAGGTAGACGGCGCCGACGTTGTCACAAAGAGACAAGTGTGGTCTTTATCGTGGGTCATGAAGCTCACCAAGAGTCGACGGCCAGAGGCCTCCGCCACACCATTAGCAACAGCCCGGTACTCCGCCTCCGCACCGAGCGGGAGACAACCCGCCGCCGCTTGGGCGACCAGAGACGAGGTTGCGCCGAGGAAGACGGCATACCCGGAGGTAGAGCGGCGAGTGTCGGGGACAACCCGCCAGGTCGGCGTCGGTGTAGACGACGAGCTCGATGGAGGGAGACCGGTGGAGCATCGAAAGCCGAATCAACAAAGTGCCACGAATATAGCGGAGAAGGCGCTTCATCGCAGCAAGATGGGGTGCCCGTGGATCATGCATGTGAAGACAGATCTGCTGAACGGCATAAGCAATGTCTATGTAAGTGAATATGTTTCTCTCTATTCCTCCAAACCCTAGAAGGGTGGGCAATATAGTTGCTTTACATGGGCCTAGCCTCATGGGCCTTTACACATATACACTAACACCAAGTTCAGCAGAAACAGTCTTCACACTGGTATATAGACCATGATACTGGTGTCAACATTGATCCATTCTACTATTCTGCACTGTATGTCTGTATATGCATTTAATTAGCATTGTTGTGCGTTTGATTAGTTTCCATTAGAGGCAGCAATTGTATGCTGGAAATATGCATCTTACTTTTTTTTTTTGAGGGAAACCAGAGTTTCATGATGTCCATTAAGCCAGGCGGCGTTATATGCCACTCCGCCACCTGATCGCTATGGGACACCAACCAAGCACAGGCATGAGCCAATTTATTACAAATTCTGCTAATGAAACGGAAACTAAAACCCTCAAAACTCTGGCTAAGATCTTCCAACTGCATAAGCAAAGCTGAAATCTCTGATCTCTGGCAGGCTCTATTATTCCACAGATTGACTAGAACCTGGCAATCGGTCTCCAACTGAATTTTCTGAACACCTCGCTCCCGTGCAAAAACCAAGCCATCACAGCATGCCATGGCTTCAGCAGCAAGCGGACTTACGCAGAGTTCATACCTTATTGCTGTAACACCACACGTTCTCCATTATGGTCCTGTAGGATAAC